>CM063598.1:17082699-17123057 GCA_032356905.1 Salix exigua
GTTGGTGTCGGCAGAAAATCAAGGCAAAAATTTTGGATATTTTTCGAAAGTTCAATCGTACCTCTTTTGTGCCCATGAATGAAGGAAAACACAGATTCAAGGCTAAAGATATTTATTATCGGATTAAACTGCGTTAAAATTAAGTCGAAAGATATAATTATATTTTTATAGGCTAACTTGATTTAATCATCAGCCAATTTAAAAGTATAATTATGTTTGAGAATTAATTTAAGGTCCAATTAAAGGATTTAATTAAGCGCAAGGACTTAATTATACTTTAATTTGGTCAAATTACTTTTATTAAGGGCTTAATTAATAAGAAATCAAGATCTTAAATTTAATCTAGGTTTAATTGATGAAATTGGAATTTTCGGAGACCAATTTGATTTTTCCCAAAGCCAATCTTGTGAAATAGGGGGCCAAATTGAACAAATTGAGAGTCTAATTGTCAATTGAGGGTCAAATCGCACAAATAAGAAATCAAGGACCAAAATAAAATAAAAGGCGCGCAAAGTCAAGATTGATATTGAAATTCTGACGGGGGTAATTGAACAAAATTCATAAGTTTAAATCCAATTAGGGGTGCAATAAGAACAATTACGAATTAAAGGACCAAACTACACTTTCACCCCTTAAAGTAACCCACCACCGCCTGCACCCACTGACAAGCCGCTGCACCCATCGCCAACAAGCCGCAGGCAAGTCTGCTGCCACAGGAGGTAGCCGTTGTTTGCAACGATTACCTTTTACGCTGCCTATAAAAATGACGAGCAGAGGAAGAAAGGAGGGGGGGATAAAAAAACGAAAAAAAAGCAGAAACAGAGGAGGATTTTGGATGCAAAAAGAAAAGAAAAAAATACAGAGAGTTACAAAAAACAGGGGAATGAAAAAAGGAATCACGTAAAAAACTCAAGCATTTTGCTTCAACCAACCCTGGCATCAACAACTCTCTTTGCTTTTCTTTCTCTTCTCTCTTGGTCATTTGACCGTCTTCTCTCTCGAAAACCAGAGGACTCTCTCTCTCCCCCCCTCTTGGTTCAACAACTCCAACCACCAGTTTCAGCCACGAAGAGCCATTTTGTCATCACCAGAAGCCATCCCTCATCTCCAGCATCCCAATCACCATCTCCGACGAGGCAATAGGATAAAAACTCGCAACAACAAGCATAGTCGACCACCGTCCAATGTCCATTCTGGCCACCACAGCCACCATTTCCGACGTCACCACGACCAGAAGAACCACCTCGACCTCATCTACCCAACGGTATTAACAAGTGCATCGATCATCACACTAAAAAATCTTCCATTTCACTATAGATCATCATCTTGCATGCGCGGGGAGTGAATCAATTCATTGCCCGCTAGGCTGGTCGGGCTGGGCTTTGTGCCCGACCTGACCTTAATTAAGACAGGCTTCTATCCCGTTTTGGCTAGAAGCCTAACCCAAATGGGTCTGGGCTAGCAGCCCAGCCTAGAGACAAGGTCGGTTGGGCTGCGAGCCTAGCCGGAATTTAGGTGGGATGACAACCAACCCACTGAAAAAGAGAAAAATAAAGAAAAAAATAAAAAAAATACAAAATACAAAATTGCAAATAAAAAATATATCTTTCTTAGAAAAATATAAAATGTGTTGTTTTCATGCATATGACCAATACACTAACATATTTTAAAAATTCTTTTTCTTTCAAAAAATATATATTATCTTGGAGTTTGAAAAGAAAATGTGTTTTAGCATGAATTTCACAAAAGAAAAATCATTTCTTGTATTTTTGGATTTTACAACATGTTTGTAAAATCCAAAGGGTATTGACCAATATGCCAAAAATATAAAACCTTATTTTTGGTGATTTGTATTATTCATTGTTGATGTTTGGATAAATAAATCCTAAAAAGGGTTAATATCCAAAATATTGGCGGGCATAATATGTTGTTATTCACTGTCAGTGTTTGGATAAATAATCCTAAGAGGTTAATATCCAAAATATTCGGTGGTGATAATATGCTGTTATTCACTGTCGGTGTTTGAATAAATAAATCCTAAGGGGTCAATATCCAAAATATTCGGTGGTGATAATATGCTGTTATTCACTGTCGGTGTTTAAATAAATAAATCCTAAGGGGTTAGTATCCAAAATATTCAGCAGGAATAATACACCATCATCATTTAACCAATATATTCTTTGAAAGATCAAAACCATAACAAATCATAAGCCAACCAAAATGTCAAGCAGCTTACCTTAGGTAGGGCGTATTAGGGGTGCTAAAACCTTCTCTTTACATAACCAGTCCCTTACTTTAGAATCTCTTAAAGACCAGTTTTAGGTTTCCTAGTAAACATAATACCAGGTGGCCACTCCCTCTTCCACATAAATAAAAATAAGCCCCGATATTGAATTCCCCTGCTCACAGGGAGGGTCGTCACGATGCCGCGATGGGGTGCGACAACACATGGGATAGTAAATGTATTTGGGACTTTTGCTTTAAAGGCATATTCTTTTGAACAATAGCAGATACGACTTCTCCCATACTTACCATTTCATGATCTTTCAGTTTGAAAGTTCTTTTGATAGTGTACAACTCCTTCAAAAATTTAACATACTTCGGAATTTGCTAGATAACATCAATTAAAGGAATGTTGAGTTCAACTTTCTTGAAAACCTTTAAGATCTCTTTTTCTTTGTCTTCTTTCTTAATCCTATAAGACCTAATAAGAAGGGTGATTTTTTTCTTAAAATGAAATTCATGGAGTGAGGAGTTACCTTTGGAGTGGTCGTTGTTGCCTCAGTTTGTGAAGGAGTACGTTTCTTCTTGCTACTTAATTCAATTTTTATCTCTTCTTCTTCCTCCATCTCAACTTGTTTTGACATGTTTTCTACAAGTTCTTTCTCACTTCTCATCATGATTGCACTAACATTCTCTTTTGGATTCAATGCTTGAGAGGGCAATTTTCCATATATTTGTATTTCCAGTTTGCTCACACTTGAAGCTATTTACCATATTGCTTCTCCAAGTTGTGAATACTTGACCTTATTTCTTGTTGAAAAGACATGATATTTTGCTACAAGGTCACAGTTTTAGAAGCCAAAGTTTTCATCATCTCACGAAGATCATCACTAGATGATGACCCCATAACATTAGAGTTGGTGAACGGAGGGGGCTATCTCTCTTGATATTTTGTTGGGGTTGTGGTTGAAATGCCAACACAAACAATGTGGAACTCCTTTGGATGATTATGAGGATCTTCTCCTGCAAGACCATTGAATGTTGGCAGCAAATGTATAAAACCATACTTGAGTTCAAAGTTTACATTATTGTCTATGTTTATGCACAATGGTTGGTTTTCCACATTAGGAGCAAATAACTCCTTGAGTGTTTGTTGTCGTGCAACAACCATGATGTAAGCAAGCTTATTTTCATAACCTGTATAAAGTGTTTTCTATATCAAGATCAACCTGCACTTGATGACTTTCGTTAGTAGAATGGGTTATAAGCATAAATCGCAAAGAAAACTCAAAGAAAACCAAGCACACAAGAGATTGAAAACAATGCAATAGGCAATAGGATCCTACGCTAGAAACTATAAGTGTTCAGAAACCTTATAAAATGATAGAATTTGGCTTGGACAATGTGTTGCTATTGACCAAAGGTCAATAGTTCTTCTCAGAACAATGTTTTCCTTTAGAAAATAAAAGACCAATACTTAATTCCACCAAAAATTCTGTTTTGAACAGTACCGCCGCAAACACAAATATGTTTTTCTCTTTTTTTTCCAGAATAAATAAAAATCAAAGCAAGTAGAATAAATCAAATCATAACACAACAACATGAGAATAAACTAAATTCACATACCCAGTAGCGGTGCCAACATTTGTTGCGATCACACAAATAAATTGTCTTAGCTTAAAACAAATCAAACAAGATAGTATAGAGTAGGCAAGAGATTAATCCCATGAGGACGTTTTAGTTCAGATTTTCATGCTATATGCTATGCAATTGGGGGGTGGGGGTGGAAGTTGGCTAAGCTAGGCTAAAGCAAACTAAACAAACTAAGCGAAAATTATATAAAGGAGAAATTTATCAATAAAACAAACCTTGGTCGTAAGTCAACATCCACCTACAAAAATCAGAACTGATCATGAAAATGACATGTCAATTTATATTCTAAATATTTATCTCTTCTTAACATTGGTTCATTAACGAATCCGCCGTATAACTTATCCTAACCATCAAACAACCATAATGTCCGCACTAGTAATTTGATTCAATGATGACATTAAAAACTAGATAAATTGATCAATTAAGAAACATAATTGTCCACAATAGATGTTTAATTCGATTTAATGTTCTCTCTCAGAATAATAGCATTGATCCGCTACAATTATTATCATAGTTGCGTCACAAGTTCTTATACCACAACTTCGGTTTTGATATCAAACTTAACAATAGATTGTTTACAATAATAACATCGAGTCCGCTTTTAACAATTAAATAAACAATCATAGAAAAATAAGGATAGGAGAACAAACATATTCATCATATAAATTAAAAAATTGAGGTAAAAATAGATCTCATAGTTCTTGAAATTTGAAGGTTTTTGTGTCCTTGCAACAAAGCAAAAAAGTTTAGTCTTGCATGTTTGTTGAACAACTAAGTAAGATATGAAAGAAAACATGATTTAGGGTTTGGAGGAGGAAGATTTGTGTTTTCTTTTCTGTTGGCCAAAACTTCCTTGCTCCTCTCCTCTTTTATATATGTTTAGAAACCCTAGTATCTATTTTACAAAATAGTCCATCTTTAAGTTGACATAATTTAGTTGTACCTTGTAAAGATCATATCTCATTCATAATACATCGTTTGGAGCTGAACTTTAGATATTGTACAGGTCTTTGAGTGTTAAATCCAACAAAATTAGGTTTGCATCAATCAAACTTCTGTAGCTCTAGATATTTAAGTTGGAACAAACAAAAATCGACATCGACAAATTGCAAGATTTGGCGTTGAAGGCTTCGATTGTCATGCTCTTTGTTATTTTATTTCTTTTTACTTAACTTTCCATAAAGTTATGGATGTTAGCTTTTGAATTCCACTGGAATCACTTCATTTGAATCTCTAGAGCTTCCACTATGCATAAAATATTGACTGAATTCAAATCTGTCAATTAACTCCAATTATCTCATTTTTTTGCATATTTCATCCAAAAATGTCTTCAAAATATAAAACAAAGAATATGAAGGCATTTAATACACAAAACATATGCAAAACACTAGGTAAATATGGATGAAACTATCGAATAATATGGTCACATCAATTCCAAGATGATAATCTATCATATAATCAGTATCTTTAAATAACTAGCCATTATCTTTGTCGCACCCCATATCGCGAGAGCGCAGCGTTACATGACCCTCCCCGCGAGCGGGGAAATTCATATGGCGGGGTCTAGTCTTTATTTATGTGGAAAAGGGAGTCGCTACCTAGTAATATGGTTACTAGGAAACCTGAAACTAGTCTATCAAAGATTCTAAGGTAAGGGACTGGTTGCGTAAAGGGAAGGTTTTAGCACCCCTAATACGCCTTACCTAAGGTAAGCTGCTTGATGTTTTGGTCGGCTTATGATTTGTTATGGTTTTGATCTTTCAAGGAATATGTTGGTTAAATGATGATGGTGTATTATCCTCGCCGAATATTTTGGATATTAACCGCTTAGGATTTATTTCTTCAAACACCTATAGTGAATAATAACAACATATTATCCCCGCTGAATATTTTGGATATTGACCCCTTAGGATTTATTTATCCAAATACCGACAGTGAATAACAACATATTATCCTCGCCAAATATTTTGGATATTGACCCCTTAGGATTTATTTATCCGAATACTGACAGTGAATAATAAATTCCGAAAAAATAAGATTTTAATATGTTTGAAATATTGGCCAATACCCTTTGGATTTTTACAAACATGTTGTAAAATCTCAAGATTCAAGAAATGATTTTTCTTTGCGAAATCCATGCTAAAACACATTTTCTCTTCAAACTCCAAGATAATATATATTTTTTTTTGATAGAAAACGAATTTTTAAAATATGCTAGTGTATTGGCCGTATGCACGAAAACAACACATTTTATATATTTTCTAAGAAATATATATCTTTTTATTTGCAATTTTGTATTTTGTATTTTTTTTATTTTCTTATTATGGGTGGGCTGGCTACCAGCATGTGGGCTTCCAGCCCACTCATCTTGGGCTGGGCTTCTAGCCAAAATGGGCTGGAAGCCAGCCTTTCTTAGAGTGGTCAGGCCGGGCAAAAAGCCCGGCTTGACCGGCCTGCAGGTAGTGAATTAATTCACTCCCCGCATGCAAATGCAAAAGATGCTATAGTGAAATGCTAAATTTCCGAGTTTCATGAATGGAAAAACTGTTAATACCATTGTGTAGAGGAGGTCGAGGTGGTTCTTCTGGTCGTGGTGGTGTCAGAAATGGTGGTCAGTGGTGGCTAGAATGGACATCAGAAGGTGACCGACTGTGCTTGCTATCACGGGTTGTTGCTCTACTGCCTCGCCGGAGGAGGTATCTTTGCTGCTAGGGTGGAGGTGGAGATGATGGTGATGACTAGGTGGTGCTGAGGGGGTCAGAGCTGGTGGCTGGAGTTGTTGAATCGAGAGGGAGAGTGAGAGAGCGGTGGCCGCTGGTTTGTTTTTTAGAGAGAGGGAGAACTGTAACTAGCCGAGAGAGACAAAGGAGAGAGAGAGCGAGTGACGCCGGAGGTGGGGAAGGAGATAGGTTGCGGTCGTTGCGAGTGTATGATTTCGTTCTACAAATTTTATCTGTCTTTGTCTCTATTGAATTTTCAAAATGCTCTGTTCTTCTCCCTTTCTATGTTTCTCCTCTGTCTTATTTCTCTTCTCTGTTCGTTCTCTCCTCTGCTTGTAAAATCTTTCTCTTTTTATTTTTGAATTTTTCTCCCCCCCCTCATCTCCTTTCTACTCATCCTTTTATAGGCAATGCAGAGGTAATCGTTGCAAGCAACGGTGGCCTCTAGCCTGTCGGTGGCGTGCAGTGCTGGTCGACAGGCGTGTAGGAAAGGCAACAGCGGGACTGCAATTTTGGGAAAATGGAAATGCAATTTAGTTATCAATTTGTAATTGCTCTAATTGCACCCCAAAATGAATTTAAACTTATGATTTTGTGCAATTATACTCTTCTTCATAATTTCAATACCATCCTTGACTTTGCGCGTCCTTTTATTTTGGTCCTTGACTTCTGATTTATGCCATTTAATCCTCAATTGACCATTAAACTCTCAATTTGTTCAGTTTGGTCTGCGATTTCGCATAATAGGCTTGAAAAAATTCAAATGGGTTTTCCAAAAATTTCAGTCTTTTGAATTGGACCTGAATTAAATTCAAGAACATAATTTCTTATTGAGTAAGCCCTTAATAAAATTAATTTGACAAATTTAAAGTATAATTAAGTCCTTGCACTTAATTAAATCCTTCAATTGGAGCCTAAATTAATTCTCAAATACAATTATAATTTTAAATTGGCCAATGATTAGATCAAATTGACCCATAAAAATTGGCTTGAAAAAAATTCAAATGGGTTTTCCAAAAATTCTAGTCTTCTCAATTGGACTCGAATTAAATTCATTGATTTCTTATTGACTAAGCCCTTAATAAAATTAATTTGACAAATTTAAAGTATAATTAAGTCCTTGCACTTAATTAAATCCTTCAATTGGACCCTAAATTAATTCTCAAACACAATTACAATTTTAAATTGGCCAATGATTAGATCAAATTGACCCATAAAAAATATAATTATATTTTTCAACTTAGTTTTTATGCAGATTTATCTAATAATAAATTACTTTAACCTTGAATCCTCGTTTTTCTTCACTTCTGGGCACAAAAGAGGTACGATCAAGTTTTCGAAAACATCCAAAATTTCACCTTGATTTTCCTACCGACACCAGCCTCTTTTATTTTCTTTTTTTTTAATTTTCATGTAGATTTGTGAATGACCCAAAATTGGGTGATGACAATCTTTATCGCATTTTTAACTCTTCTACAACATCAAGCTCTTTAAACTCTTTTGATTTGTAAAGATTTGAACTTGCAACCATATAAAACTTTCAAAGAAAAACATTAACACTACCAATTCTATGTAACAACCCACATTTTCCCCCTCTAAACAGAGTGGATAAAGCATGAATTTTTTTTTCTTCGAAATTTCTAACGGAATTTCGGCATAGTCTCCCCTATACCGGGAGATTCCAAATTATTCACAACCCAGCCTACACAATTTAAATCACATCTCATACATAATCACATCCATTTTAATACAATCAACAACATAATTCATTCCAGAATATGCTCAAGTCCATATTCATTTCAGAACTCCATCTTACATCACACATAAAAGATAAAAATTGAAAGAGCCAATTCATACATGAAAGTTTCACCTATAAATACACATATACATATACATCGAACATAACACAATTTAATATTACAGAAACAAAATTCACAAATATACTATTTCATACAATTTACAACATGTCACCATCACTTTCTAAGTTTCTATTTTACAAAAAGGAAGTAAGACTTAAAAATCTATTCCTGACGAGAATGAGAAGAACCTGCAAAATATAAATTTTTCATATGAGTGAAACAATTTAGTAAATACTAGTAGTTTCAGAAGAATTTGAGTAGTCTATCCATCAATTTGCTTAAATCATGTGAGATTCGAAACACAACTATATGCACTCTTTTAAGGTTATAACAAAAAGAAGATTTATTTCTTTTTGACTACTTTTTTTTTTCTTTTCACTTCGAAGAGACTATAGCCGACACTAATGACCTCCAATAGTGTCTCTAGTTATCCGTCCTGAAATCAACTAATCAATTTCATGAAAATATTAACATGAACCTAACCGTGGTTATCATTATTTATATATATTTTAAAACAAAACCAAAGTAATTCATCCTTGTCCCGTTATTTCCTTAGGAGCTTTCATCTCAGAAGGCTAATAAATTTTTGCCGATATCGACATCACTTGCCGATATCATTAACTATTCCGAAATCGAATAGTTAATCAAGTTTATACATCATGTCGATATCGACGTCACCTGCCGATATCATTAACTATTCTGAAATCAAATAGTTAATCAAGTTTATATATCATGCCGATATCGACGTCGCCTGCCGATATCATTAACTATTCCAAAATTGAATAGTTAATCAAGTTTATACATCATGCCGATATCGACATCGTCTGCCAATATCATTAACTATTCCAAAATTAAATAGTTAATCAAGTTGTCATGCCGATATCGACGTCACCTGCCGATATCATTCACTATTCCAAAATTGAACAGTTCATCAAGTTTATACATTATGCCGATATCGACGCCACCTGCCGATATCATTAACTATTCCCAAAATTGAATAGTTAATCAAGTTTATACATTATGCCGATATCGACGCCACCTTCCGATATCATTAACTATTCCGAAATTACCACCGAGCACTCAGATCAGCTGGCAAGGGGGCAGTCCTGGCTTAAGCAAGGTCACGAGTTCGAGACCTTGTGTATGCAGAGGTGCTTTGTGGGAGAGCTTTAGCCGCCCTAACGGGTCTCTCCCGGCTCGAATCCGGATTAGTCGGCAGTGGCCGGATACCGGATGGTTTATACCAAAAAAAAAAAACTATTCCGAAATTGAATAGTTAAATCAAGTTTATAATTCATACTGACTAGCTTGTTTCTTTTACACACAAACACACACACACACACACACATATAAATATATAAATAGATATGTTTTTCCATCCCCTAAACTTTCCTTTACCCTTTTCCTTTTCCTCCCAATAAGCACCAAAATTATATCTTGTATTTCACAATAACCGGCAAAGTAAGTAATATTATATAAAGAGAATATAGGTACCAAGTACCCACCTGCTGTGAATGTTCGACTTGCGTTACCCTGTTGTTGTTGTTGTTGCCCTTCACCCGCGGTTCTTCTTGAAACCACAATTACCCACCATTTATTTATATTAATCCCCATATCACACACAACAACAATAAAAATGGTAATATTATTCATTTCCTTTTTCCAATTCTTTTCTTTCTCACTTATATTCCTCATTATCATCCTTTAATTTTTCAGCTCATTTGTAGTCCAAATAGAACATCATGAATTCAATTTCTTATCACCCTTTAATTTCTTCTTTTATTTTCAGAAGATCAATACACACTTTATGAAGGGAAAGGGATAATTTTTTTCTCTCCTTAACATGGCTAAATCTTTGATATTTTCTAAACTTGGCCGAAATTGTCAACACATGTGACAACTTGACCTCTCCTCAGAGTTTTACCCATATCTGGAGTTCCAGAACTCCAAATTAGATGGGGTTGGATTCGTTGGAAAGCTAACACTCCCAGCTACAACTTCTATGAAGGGATCATACCCGAATTATGTGTTTTTCAGGTCCAAATATCCCTAAGAAATAGGGCAACGAAACTGTCCTGTTTTTGAGAAAAAGAAAGTATCTCCAATTCATCTTCAATCTTTGATTTCTCATCAATAACAGCCATGTCTTTCCTTTAATCATGAAATCCTACTCATTTATGCATTTCCCTAATATTTTGTGCTAGAAACCCTAATTCCCAATTCAAAAACAATCAAGAACTTCTAAATTGAAGTTAATTTCTTAGAAATTGAAGTTAGAACTCCTTACTTGGATGGGATCTAACAATTTTTGGAGGAATCCTAGCCTTCTTCTCCTTCAAAATATCCAGCCACTCTTCCTCCTTTCTTCTCCAATTTCTTCACTTTCTCTTGTTACTTCTCCACCCAATTGTGCTCTTTCACTTTAGAAATCCAAGGCTTGTATGGGTTTACAAATTTTGGGGTGTTTGCTCTTGATTTTTATGGGATGAATTTCGAAATTCTCCTTCTCCTCTCTACTTTGTTTCAGCTGGACATGGCTGAAAAGAGAGGGGTATTTATAGTCCCTGTTTTTTTTTTTTTTGCTTTTCCTAAATTTTGTATAATAATATCATCTTAATTATATCTACCATTTTCTTTTCCTTTGTTTCATCTTAATCTCTTACCTCTATGTACACTTTATTCTCGGGTTTCACATTCTAAATTATGAACAAAGTAGTTGGCTTCATCGGGCTTCAATTATCTTGAAGAAGTTACCTTTTTATGTTGCATTAAAACATACCTCATTCTCTTCTTTAATGCATCATTATACCACAAATCGTTTTAATCGCGATTTTGACATGACAAGGAAGGGGCTTCGAAAACTCAGATCGTAAGATCGGATCGTAAAATCATAAAATCGTACCTGAATTTTTCTGTACAAAAATTGTAAAATCATAACTAAAATCGTGTAGGTAGAAAAATCATAAAATCATACGTAAAATATTTCTGAATATGATATAACATAATTATGGCCATAAAACATCAAAAAAAGTTAAATAATGTATATATGACTTTTTTGTTGATGTGTTCTCCAATGATAAAAATGATTTTGGAGAACAATTTTTTATCTTATTTTAAATAAAGTTCAATTATTTTATATATATTTTAATTATACAATTAATTATATAATTAACAGGAGTGAGTTATATAATTAACTAATTGCTTTTGAAAAACCCTCTAACAATAAAATTATTATTTTTAATTATATATAAATTAATTTTTTAATTTAAATATAATCGAAAGACCCACAATATTTGAGATTTGAAATTAAACTACTTATTTTATGTTTTTCAAGTAATCGTATATTTTTGTATGGTTGTTGTATTTGAAATTAATTAATGTTATTTATTATCTTAAATTAATAGGATTTTTTTAAAAAAAAACTTTATGCTAATTATTATTATTATTATTAATATCATAACCCCTCCCCCCTTAGAAACCTACTTTATTATCATTATCATTATCATTATAACTAAGTATAAAAGCCCCCAAGGTAACATAACCCTAAATCCCTAAATCCCACGCCGCTGCCCACCCTCATCTCCTCATCCTCTTCTCCATTTTTTTTCTTGGCTCCATTCGAAATTTTGAGCAAATCGTAAAATCGGACCGATTCGGTTCGATTTTAGAATTTCAACCGAGTTTGACCAAAATTGATTTTTCTACCCGAGTTGACAAGGTTTGATGAATTGAACATGAGTATTTGTAAATTTCCTCTTTAATTCTTAGAAGTTTCTTTCATACTCTGACCATTCAAACTTTACTTATTTTCATGTCAATTATGTTGAAGGAGTTGTTATAACAGAAAATATCTTGATAAACCTTTTGTAGTACCTATTAATCCAAGATAACTTAAGATTTCTTTTACATTTATAAAACTCTCCAAATTTAATATGACTTCTATATTTCTCGGATCCACACATATATACCTTTAACTGAATTTACATGCCCCAAAAGAGTACTTCATTAAACCAAAACTCATATTGCTAAAATTTACATCTAATTCATTGCCCCTCAAAGTATGCAATACACTCCTTAAGTGTTTCTCATGCTCCATAAAATAACTAGAATAATAAGTATATCATCTATAAACACCACATATACTTGTCTAAGTAGGGTTAGCAAACTCGATTCATTAAATCCATAAATACTATTGGAGAAGTAGTTAGCCCAAACAACATTAGATAAAACTTGTAATATCTATATCAAGTCGTAAAAATAGTTTTTAACATATCAAATTCTTTAATACCCGAACAATAATCATAACACCAACTCGACGAGCCCCATTTGAATGATTATTAGCCTTAGATTTCTAACCTTTTTCATATCCAAGACCTTTTTAGTTGGTATTAGACTTCAATTTTATGGGTAACACACTTTTCCCCCAATCATGATTGAACTTGGTTATTGCAGGGGGTATTAGCCTTGGATTTTCAGACAAATTGATGCTGACTCGACGAGCCCCATTTGAATGATTATTAGCCTTAGATTTCTAACCTTTTTCATATCCAAGAACTTTTTAGTTGGTATTAGACTTCAATTTTATGGGTAACACACTTTTCCCCCAAGCATGATTGAACTTGGTTTTTAGAGGGGGTGTTAGCGTTGGATTTTCGGACAAATTGATCCTGACTGGACGATCCCCATTTGAATGATTATTATCCTTAGATTTCTAACCTTTTTCATATCCAAGACCTTTTTAGTTTGTATTAGACTTAAATTTTATGGGTAACACACTTTTCCCCCAAGCATGATTGAACTTGGTGTTTGGAAGGGGTGTTAATAATAATCTAATATTAAGTCTATATTTGAAACCACCTTAACCCCTTTTGATTGGTAAAACAAGTAAAATATCTATGGAAACAAGTACTTGTTCTTTATCATTACCCAATTTAGTTGAAAGGTGCCATATTTCTCTTTATAAATAGCATTAAAGAATCCAAGGTGATTTACTTGGTTGACTAAACCCTTTATCCAATAGCTCTTTTACTGAATCTTTGGTTTTGCTCTATAGGTGCCATCCTATAAGGTGATTATGTTATAAAGGCAATTTTAGGTATTATATCTATAAAGACCTTTACTTTTCTTACAAATAGGAGTCCCAATAACTTTTTCTAGAAACACATTGGGGAATTCGTTAGCTATAAGAATATAAGACATCTCTATCTTTCTATTTTCTAACTTCATAACATAGGTTAAATAAGCCATAAATTATTCCTCAACATCATCCACATAGCCATAACCAAAATCATGCAATTTAGTATGACATTTCTTTCTCCTCGAAACAATATTCACATTTCTTTCTCCCTTAAACACTATCCTATTTTCATCCAATCTATGTAAAGTCACTATTTTAGCAAAAAAAAAAGTATTTGGTCTTGATGACACTCAACCAATCCATCCCTAGAATTATATCGAAATCATTTAATTATAAAGGAAGAAAATATACCCTCATTTAATGTCTCCCTATCATAATTTATACCAAATTTATATTAATTGTCTCTTAGAGGTGTACTTATATAGATGTAATTAGATATAATATGTACGGGTAAAGATTTAATTCTACCCCTAAAAAACCCTAAACAAAGTTCATGGGAAGAATTGTAATCTAACCCCTATTTTCTGCATCTATTAATGGAGTAGAGCAATGACCTTTTTGCTATGCCTATGGGCGCTATGTGTAATGCCTATGACAACATTTACAATCACACAACAACTCTAATAATGCTAATAACACCTAACATTGTTGTCATTGTTGCCAACAGTGACTATATGCCTTTTCCGATCTAATAGCATAGTCAAGCATGCTAGCGATGCTGGCAATTGTTGTATCCACCAAGATCTTGAAGAACTGTTTTCTTTCTTATTTTCAATAATACTGAATGTGTACATGTTCTTATAGCATATACAAGGCTGCTAAGTATGGAAAGTAATAACTATTTACATAGAATTTGGCTAGGATCACGGTGATCCATATTTGCTGCAGCCAACAAAACCTTTTCTCGTGATTTTAGCAATCACTCCAATGACAGCTCATGTAAAAACCAGATTTTTTTTATATATATATGCCTAATACCCATACATCACAATCCATATTCATTCTCATCGGTAAACATTATCCATACAATAAACATTCCATTCAAGAAATAAGGTTCGCATAAACGTACAATATTACAGTTTTCATAACTATAGCTTTTGATTAGAAAATATACATACATAGATATGGTTTGTGTTCTTAATCTACTGGTGGAACTTTCCAATTTACACAAAAAGGTTTTACAAAATTATGCATTCCATACATCGCTTCATCCTAAAAACAACTTAATTTCGAATGCAATCTACGTGGTTCTTTGCCAAAAGTAGGTCCCCTTTTGTATTAGGTTCCCTAGACCTCACATGGCTGTGACGTCCCTGCAGTAGCACAAACATTTAATGAAATTCAATTTCTTATTATTAGTACTAAATAATTCTGACCTAATGACCAATCGGATAAAACAACACAATTATCTTGAAATTTCTATATCAATATAGTGGTGCCTTTTCCACAATGTAAGCTTCTTTTGGAGAGAGAAGTTAGAGAGAGTTTCTCTCAAATTTTCAAACCCATCGTCGAGGAACATTTTCCAGAAACCGATCCCAAAAATCACGTTCTAATCCTACCAATACACACCAGACACTCAACCTCACCTCCCATTAGAACCACTAAAATACAAACCAAGAGATCCACCCTGCCAACTTTGATCGACGACTACAACTCCAAAAAGTACACACGAAATGGCGACACGCAAGGAACCCGCAACCCAAAAAACTTCAGCAACCCCGCCGCAGCCTAATGTCAGAACAACACCACCCCCACCCAGAACGCAACAATCATGGGCTGACAAAGTAAGGGTGTCTGATTCAACCACAAGATTCAAGCTGCAACAACTACCACGACAACCCATAGGAAGCAAGCTAGTTATACCAGCTAACATCTTATTGGAGAACACGGAACAGTGGACAAGATGCCATTCCATGCAGCAAAATCCATTGCGAAGAGAGCTTGGGCAGGCCACGGGTTGGAACAGGTAATGGCCATGGAAGCTGGGTATTTGGTATTCCGTTTCAAATCAGAGACAGATATGCAAGGGGTAATAGCTAAGGGACCCTAGATGTTTGGTGGCAAACATATTGCCCTCCAACAGTGGCATCCTCAACTTAAGTTTGAATGGAATCAAATCAAGGCCATGCCTGTGTGGATTCGTCTTTACGGGCTTCCATTTCCCCTCTGGTCCCATGAAGGTTTAAGTAGGGCTGCTAGCATGGTGGGAAAGCCCCTATCATGTGACGAACCAACTTACCGAAGCACAAGGCTGGACTATGCTAGGATGTGTGTTGAAGTCATAGCTGATGATGAATTTGTGCACAGTTTCGAAATAGAAACCCCTTTGACAACAGAACCATGCACGGTAAGGGTGGAGTATGAATGGAAGCCAGCACATTGTATGGAGTGCAAGACCTTTGGTCACAACTGTCGAGCAAATGGCGGCACAAAGGCTGGAAACAACCATGAAGAACTGGGGCAGAGGACCACCGCACCAGACACAAACCAAAAGCCCCCTAACCAAACTACGAACCAGACCACCAAAGAGAGCCTACAACCCCAACACATCACCCACACTACTCACAAAATTCAAACCGCCAACCCTAGCACCTCAACCATCTCGACCAAAGCAACAAATCCCACTATTGACCCGACCACAACTGCACCACTGGATGAACCAGCCCTCACAACAACCACAAACCATCGGAAAAAAGGCAAGGAGCCCCAAGACAACAACCAGCCCATGGACAATGTTATACATCCACCCATCTCTCAAGAGCCTGTTCCAAAGAACGCTACCCCCAGCCATAACAGTAGCCAATCAACTAGAAATATCGTTTTAACCACCAAAACCCACAGCTTAAACCCTCCACAACAATCCCATCCCCATACTAGCCACCACACCACAAAACAATCCTTATCTAGTAAGAAACATATCCATCCAAGCCCAGACATCGAAGAGGAAAGTCATGAGGATGCAACTGACTCGGACCAGGATAACAGTGAGAAGCACCAAAGGCGCACTGGACAACTTGCTTGTCTTGAGAAACGCATGGATTCTCTTCAAAGCAGAACCTCAGAGAAGTTTCCTCAGTTAGGAGGCAAACCTCTCCCTTGCCAGCTCAAAAAGCTTCCCCTCCTCAGCCATCTACGGTTTGGAAAAAAGGAGGTAAGAAAAAGAAAGGGGCCACGGGCCTCTAGGTTCTATGTTTGTCCTCAATTTTAATAATGTCAGCTATAGGAAGCTGGAATATTCGGGGGTTAAATCACCCTCGAAAACGGATAGCGATCCAGAAATGGGTGCATCAAAATAATTTAGATATTTTTGGTCTTTTGGAGACTCATATCATTGAGAGCAATATGGAAATAGTTCGAAGAAGTTTGAACAATCCAGGGTGGGAATTTGTCTCTAATATTCAGGCAAATTCTCCATGTCGAATTTTAATTAGCTGGACTACCAATAAGATAAGGATGCAACATTGTCAGGTTTCTGAGCAGTGGATAACTTGTGAGCTCTTAGACAAGCATCACAGTGAAGCTCTCACTATCTCCTTTATCTATGGGCGTAACACCCCAGCTGAGAGGGGTCCTCTATGGGAATATCTTCGATCTAGAAGCAGTAGTGCTGCAAATTCCCCGTGGATCGTGATGGGTGACTTCAACGCCGTCCTTCGGCCTTCAGATAGACATGGGGGATATATTAGATGGAATACCCATCATGAAGAGTTTAGGACCACTGTTTGCCAAGCAGGTCTCTTTCAACCTCCTTACACAGGGGTTCGGCTTACATGGCACAATGGTCAACAAGGGGATAATGCAATCCTCAAAAAGTTGGATTGGGTATTTACAAATGCCACAGTGATGGAGAAATGGCCTCATGCCCATGCTAATTTCAACACCCGTGATGTTTCTGACCACAGTGCAATGACACTCACTCTTAAGGAACAAAACCGAAGGCGGAGCAGTCCCTTTAAATTTCTTAATTTATGGGCTGATCAAGAGGGTTTCATGGAGTTAGTGCGAACTACTTGGAGGGAATTAAGCCCTGGGAATCCTATGACCCAGCTTTATTCCAACATGCGTCAGGTCAAGGAAGCTCTGAAGAAGATGCACAAGCGTAATTCTAGTCATATTTCCCAAAGAGTTGCTGCTGCCAAGATCCAATGGGACCAGGCCCAATTTGATGTGGATCGCAACCCATGCTCTGAGGAGGCCAACATGAGAGAGAGGAACTTCGCATGCATCTACAATCAATTAGCTCGGGATGAAGAATCTTTCTTCAAACAGAGATCTCGGATTCAATGGCTGACACTAGGAGACAGAAACACGGCTTTTTTCCACAGGTCCTTAATTCACAGACAAGCCAGGAATAAGATCATTGAGCTGAAGGATGGAGAGGGCAGGGTCCACTCTAATACTGCAGATATAGGGAAGGTGGCTGAGAAATACTTTAGAGAAACTTTAGGAGAGCCTCCAAACAGGGAAGAAGATCTTGCCTCTCAGTTCTTTAAAACAAAGTTAACTGAGGAAGCAAAGGCCACTGCTTCGTTACCTTTCTCAGATGAAGAAATCAAGGGAGCTTTATTTTCAATTCCTGACAACAAATCCCCAGGACCTGATGGATTTACGAGTTTCTTTTTCAAAACGTGTTGGAATATCACTGGGGAGGTTTTCACTGCAGCTATAAGGTACTTTCTAACCACTAATGAATTGCCTAGATGGATCAATGCTACAAGAATTGCTTGTGTGCCGAAAGTGGAAAATCCTTCTACAATGAATGATTTTAGACCTATAAGCTGTTGTAATGTGGTTTACAAGACAATAGCTAAGCTTCTGGTGTCCAGACTAAAGAATGCCATCGAAGGGGTGGTTAGTAAAAACCAATCAGCTTTCCTACCAGGGCGAAATATTGCAGATGCTATTTTACTAACCCAGGAATTGATGCATAATTACCACTTAAACAAAGGGAAACCGAGATGTGCTCTTAAAGTGGACCTCCGAAAAGCTTTTGATACGGTGAGATGGGATTATCTTCAACAAGCCATGGCTGGAATAGGAATCCCAGCTCATCTGCAACAGATGATCTGGAAGTGCATATCTACCCCTCATTTCTCAGTTAGCATCAATGGCGAGTCCCATGGGTTTTTCAAATCCCAAAGGGGCCTTCGTCAGGGAGATCCGCTCTCGCCATATCTTTTTGTTTTGGCCATGGAGGGTTTAAATGGAATTATGGAGAGAATAACAACAAGACAGGATTTTCGCTACCATTGGAAATGTAAGACTAACGGCATCACTCATGTTAGCTTTGCGGATGATCTGACGATGTTCTGCCATGCGGATGAGGATTCTGTGTCGTGCATGAAGGAGAGTTTGCATCAATTTGGGCAAATCTCAGGCCTCACCATTAATAACAGCAAGAGCTCCTTATACACTTCGGGAATTGATGATAACCTAAGACAAAATATCAAACTGAAGCTGGGGTTTGAAACCCCTTCCCTTCCAATGAGATATCTTGGTGTCCCTTTGATTTCGTCTAGGCTAACAGCTAAAGATTGCAGACCTTTAATGGAAAGAATCATGACCAGGATTAGACTCTGGACCTCGACAACTCTTTCGTATGCCGATCGTCTTCAGCTTATAAAGGCTGTTTTATTTGCGATGCAGGTTTATTGGTCTTCAAAGTTCACCATCCCATGTGCCACTATCTCGAAAATTGAGAGTACTCTTGCAGCTTTCTTATGGAGAGGACCCTCTCTGTCGAGAGGAGGTAATAAGATTTCTTGGAAGCAAGTCTGCAGACCTTTGACAGAAGGTGGGCTTGGAGTAAAAAGCCTTCGGGATTGGAACAAAGCAGCCACTATGAAGCATGTCTGGGAAATTTTGACCCGAACCAATTCTATTTGGGTGGATTGGATCAAATCTCATCTGCTAAAAGGGAGGTCCATTTGGCAAGTCAGCATGCCAGCCAACCCTTCCTGGACATGGAGGAAAATATTACAGGTTAGGGACCATTGCAGGAATCTTTTCACGGTCAAAATTGGAAATGGAAAAACTACTTCTCTGTGGTTTGACTACTGGATGGATGGTGGTCAACGGCCAGTAGATCTTCTCCCTTATCGTCAGTTGGCAACATCTGGTCTCCCATGGACAACTAAAGTTTCCAATATTATTGAGGGGAGACAATGGAACCTCTCTGAAGGCTCTATTAGCTTACAGACATTATGGAATAGAATTCCTATCATCACCCCAAACCCTCAAAAAGATGACATGGTACTCTGGGAACCTCATCCCAAAGGAATTTTCTCAGTAGACTCTGCATGGGAAATCATCAGACCCCATCATCCCGCACTGGCTCAATTTGGTATTCTTTGGCAACCAGGGCATATCCCTAAACACTCGTTTATCCTATGGTTGGCTATCCAAGGAAAGCTGCGCACTATGGACCGAAGCATTGTGACTCTAGATTGCTCCTCCTGCGTTCTTTGCAACAAGACAATGGAAACCCATGATCACCTATTCTTCAGCTGTGATTATACTTCAAGAGTTTGGAACAATATCAATACCAGGGCTGGTCTTCATTGGCCCCATCTCCAATGGAATTTGCTTATTCAATGGGTTGCGGCTAACCACCATGGGAAAAGGAAAATCCTTAACAGGATTGCTCGTTCCATCTTACCAGGCTCTGTCTACTTCTTGTGGCAAGAAAGAAATAGAAGAATTTTCAGTGGCCAAGCACAAGGAGCCCTATACATCTCATCAGACCAAATCTTCCAAACAATCAGGGCCCAGCTATCCTGCATGACCAGCTCGGCCATCCCAAATGCAATTCGGGACATTTGGAACCTGGCCATCTCCCCTTAAAGCCCAGTCTTGCAGGCTTGGATTTGTATTCAGCCTTTTCTCCCTTCAGCCTCTTGCCCCGGCCTTCAACGGAGCCTTGTTCGTCAGCCTCAGCTTTTGAAGTCTTGGCTTAGGGAGGCCTCTTTTCTTTTCGCCTTTAGGCTCTCGGCCTGGGGAGGCTTGTCCCCCTGTTTTCTCAGCCTTAAGGTTCTCGGTTTTGCCTTATGGGCTTCGGCCTAGGGAGGCCTGTTCCTCAGCCTTCAGGCTGTTTGTAAAGCCTTTTGGGTTTCGGTTTGGGGAGGCTTGTTCCCTTGTTCTTTTTTCCCCTCAGCCTTCAGGCTGTATGTGAAGCTTTTTGGGCTTCGATTTGGGGAGGCCTGTTCCCCTTGTTTTTGCTTCTAGGCCGGTTTTAGCTGGCCTCCATTGTAAATTCCTTTTTCTAATATACATTTAATGTTCCAAAAAAAAAATATAGTGCAATTTAATTGTAAAATTTGTAGGGATTCCATTCCTCTTTTTCGAGCAACATTATCATTTCTATGAATATTATTTTAAGACACTCATATCTGAGGTCAACCATTACTCCCCATGATCCTTCTTTATGGACGCTGTTAGACGAAACTAACCATTCTTTTGTTCCGGCCATCCTTTCAGACGCTATTAGCCGTAGCTAATCAATCATTTATCCCGATCATCCTTTCAAATGCCATTAGCCGTAGCTAATCAATCATTTATCCCGGCGATCCTTTCGGATGCCATTAGCCGTAGCTAATCAATCATTTTACATAGTTACCCATTCATTAATCTAGTATAAACCTCATCGTATTTGTAAAATATTCAATTTAGAATGCTTCTTACATGATGTAAGAACGGAGAGATATAAATCACTTACTTGCTCTACTTCAAGGGTGTTCTTGTCTGGTCGATGGTTCAATCCCGACTACTCTGCCTGCGACATCAATGCCTTACAATTAGTATATTTCTATTTTCAATTTCACATTCGTCTATATACTTATTTCAACAAATTCCAGCCAAAACAAGCTTACAATGTTCAATACAATTTATCAACAATTTTTTTTCTTCATGAACCCACAAATTTTCCAGCGCAATACACACATGAAATTTCATCAACATTACCCATCAATTCTCATCCTAAGTCCACATTTTCCAGCCCAATTTATGCATGAAAATTTCAACAGCATACTCATCAATTTTTCCATCATAAACCCATATTTTCCAGCACAACTTATACTTAAAACTTTCAGCATCATATTCATCAATTTTTCATCATAAACCCACATTTTCTAGCACAATTTATACATAAAAATTTCAGCATCATATTAATCAATTTTTCATCATAAACCCATATTTTCCAGCACAATTTATACATCAAAATTTCAGCATCATATTCATCAATTTTTCATCATAAACCCACATTTTCCAGCACAATTTATACATGAAAATGTCAGCATCATACTCATCAATTTTTCCATCATAAACCCACATTTTCCAGCACAATTTATACATAAAATTTCAGCATCATAGTCATCAATTTTTCATCATAAACCCACATTTTCCTGCACAATTTATACATGAAAATTTCAGCATCATACTCACCAATTTTTCCATCATAAACCCACATTTTCTAGCACAATTTATACATGAAAATTTCAGCATCATACTCATCAATTTTTCATCATAAACCCACATTTTCCAGTACAATTTACACATGCAATTTCATCAAATTTCAGTACATATAAATTAAAAAATTCCAACAAATCCCCCATGAATGTCGGCAGCCCCCCCCAGAAAAATCAGCCCCCCTCCCCCTTTCACATAATTTGTTAATTTCATTTTGTTTTCTTCCATATATTTTCTTTGTTCTCCCAATTCATCCTTTAAGAAGAACCAGAAAAAAAAAAAGTCTCATGACACTTACTTATCGTATCTCACTATTTTTTTTTGAAAGCTTTGATACTCTTCTTCCTCTTCTCGACTACGTCCACTATTTTCACAAGGTCCTCTCCTTTATTTTTATCTTAAGGTTTGGTTGTGAAGAGAAGGAAATGGGGTGGGAAGAGAAGAGGTTGGGTTCAGTTGGAAAGAGGAAAAATTGGGTGGGAAGAGAAGAGATTTGGTTCGGCTGGGAGGAGAAAATTTTAGGTGGAAAGAGAGGGGATTGGTCTAGCTGGGAAGAGGAAGAAATGAGGTAAAAGAGAGAAGAGGGTTTTGGCTGGGAAGAGAACAAAATGAGGTGAAAAGAGAGAAGAGGGTTTCGGCTGGGAAGAGAAGGAAATGAGGTGGGAGAGAAGGGTTTGGTCCGGCTGGGAGGAGGGAAATTGGGTGGAAAAAAAATTCCCACTCCCTCTCTCCTCCTTGTATTTATATTCATGAAATGAGGAGGGTTGTTTGGGGTTTGGGTTAAATATGTACTAATTCTTGTTTCGTTTGATCTAAAACCGGTTTTGCTCTTCTTCTTCCCCCCCCTTTTTTTTAAACAAAACGAATTTGTCTTCATTTCCCACATATATATATATATATATATATATATATGGGAAATGAAGACAAATTCGTTTTGCTTAAAAAAAAGAGGGGGGGGGGGGAAGAAGAAGAGCAAAATCAGGTGTTTACATTATATATATATATATATATATATATATAATGTTTTTCTCTCGGGTGTTTACAGCTCATGCCAACAGATCTTCCTAAATCAGTAGCCAAAATTTTGTTTTTGAAATCTCAAAAGAGAAAAACTTACTGTCATAGAAAATAAACTTGCATCACAAATTTAATTAGTAATTAACATAAATAATAGTTAAAATATATAATCAACAACCCTAATTGTCTATCGAAAGGTTTGTTATCACTTTTGGGTTTTATGAAATACATACACATAACAAAAACAATAAATTTAAAAATTTTCAGAAGTTTCAAGTACCTTATTAGACATTTATTGTTTTTTAGGATTTATGCAAAGATTATATAAAGATGATATGTTCTTATTATCTTTGAATATTTGCTTCAAGACTAATTGTCATAAACCACAAGTCGTCCAAATATCTAACATTTTATGGTAATCCAAACAAATTTTTAGTGTGAAATCTTCTAAACACTTATATTTTCCACTTAAATTATATCACAAATATTATTTTAGACTGATTTTATAAATTTATTCAATCAAATCTTTTCTTCTTGATAGTTCGTTTCTAGGTCTAGAATTATAATCTCCTATATTAACTACATTTTAGTCAATTTCTAAAATTTATTTACAATCAAGTTACACTTGATTAATCATCTCATTTTAATTTTTGACCAATAAGTTTCATATGTGTGGCCCATTAGGTTCCATATTAATTTGACTCAAACAGAAATCATTATCCTAGATAAATAAGATAAAAAAATAATTTTTTATTATTATAAATTCAATGTCTAACAATCTATTATAATCATCCAAATATCAATTAATTTATATTTGAAGATCAAGTACAATGTCTAACAACTTGTCATAATCACTCAAATATTAAGAAAGTCATGGGTGGTTTGAGTTAAACTTTGAGTGACCAATTTCATAGTACAATTATCATCTCTTCATCATTAGTGTTCTAATTTAGACATTATAACATGAAATGTCTTTTTTTTTTATTAAACCATGTTAGTTCTTAAATTATAATCATTGATTATTTGAATAAAAAATTTAAATTCTTTTCAAAACTCACTATACTTAAGCCAATTAGTTCACAATCAATACTATTTCATAACATATGAAATATATTTTTTAATTCATATAAAGTGATGAATCCTCTCTTGATTATTTAAATATTTTTATATAATTTATGTTATACTCATATTTGTCTATTTGTTACCCTTTATTAGAGCAACATGTGTTAGAATCAAGTCGAACACTAAATTTAGTGTATGCATGAGTCTCAAAAACTCTAATTAATTTCCAATCTTAATAGAACATTAATCATGAATAGTTAGAAACAGTGTTTTGATGAAATAAGAATCGTATAATTATAACAATATTCTCCAATGCAAATCATTTTTGTTTCATAAACATTATCTTCATAAAAAGTTATCATTATATTTTAATAATTAGCATACATGCATGTGGTATTAATAAAAAAATAGTTTGTATTATAATTCAAACCTAAGCTAACATTGTGATTTCTTATCAGTTACTCTGATAAGGACTGTCCCCAAGGGGCATGACGTGATGGTAAAGAGGTTGTGATCTGTATAATAGGTCTCGAGTTTGAGTCAGAACGTGCATTATTTATTAAAGTTTAGGACAACTGATGTTTGATTCACTTATCTAGACAAACAAAATACGCTTTCTATAAGGTTTCCTCGTATCCAAAAAATAAAATTCTAATGAGGACTTTAACTTTGAATGTAACTAAGATTTGGTCCTTGTTCATTCAAACTCTTATAGTCAATTGCTTTATCGTAGTCGATCATGACAAAATGTACTATCATGAACTTGATTGAATATGACATGGTCAGTTCTGTTATATATATAGGACCTGTATTCTAATTATATCTTAAAGTTTGATCAATATTCTTCACAAATTGTCATAATAGATCGAAAGATATGATATGCAAATGCTATCATAGTGTATGTACATGTTAGGGCTTTAATTTATGAAAACCATATTGATCAGATGAGTGCAAATGAGACTCATACTCAGTTATTAAGTGGGATCCCCCGACTGCGAATCCAACATCCAGCATGAATTGCTTGCTAGTAAAAGAGAAGTGTTCCAATTCAAAACATAGATCACAGCAGAATTGATAGGAAATCAACAACTACACAAGTTGAAATCGTATACATTAGAAACAAAACTCGAAGAAAAAAAAACAAAATTAAGTTTCGTAGCAAGACATTTAAGCATCATCAATTAATCAGATTACAACTACAAATTTCAATAAACATCAATATTAATCAGACTTCAACTAAAAGCTTTAAAAACCAGGTGCAAACCCGTCCAGCATTTTGATCACTAATGATCAACAAGTTGCTGCATGTTTTGGAAAAACTTGTCAATACAACTACTCATGAACCCTTTGCTTCCCAGAATATTTCTCCATTCGGTGTGATTCTTCTTTATCATGGAGCCCACCTCGCTCTCTTCATCCATGGCAGACTTGATAGCATTGCTAAGGTTCTCCTTTGTAAACCAGCCTTTCTCATCTCTTTCCACCTCCACAGCCACCTTCAACTCTTCAGCCATTAACCTCGTGTTCAAGATCTGGTCACCCAAATGTGGCACCAGAACTATTTGACAATCGCTCATCAAAGACTCCCACATTGATCCAAACCCACAAGTGTTCACAAAACACCCTATCGATGGATGATCTAGAATCTCCAATTGTTGCACCCATCCACCCCAAACCACTCCTCTCCCCTTGACCCTCTCTTCAAACCCCTCTGGCAATGCTTCTTCGATTGTTGATGAGCCCACAGGTGGCTTTAAAGCCACTAAAAACGGCAAACCCGTTGACTCGAACCCAAGAACCAGTTCTTGTAGCTGCTCCTTTTCAAGGACGCGTTGGCTTCCAAATGAGCAAAATACCACCGAGCCAGCTTCAAACCCGTTTAGCCATTGAGCCCACCGGTCTTCTAAAGGAACCCTGGCTGATTCAGGCAACACGGGTCCTGTTAAAAAAACTGGTTTCCCATACTGGCTACCGATGTAATCACACAACTTTCCTTCAATCTCATAGCATGTCCTTATAGCGATTGCATCGCATCCATTCATTCCTATGCAGGATCTCTCATAAAACGTCACCCCCTCACCGAAGGGCTGTGATACAAAGAGCAATGAGCGCGCTTCGTGGCCTCGGAGCACGACGGAAGCTGATGGATAGCCGGTAGGTGGCAGTGATAATTCAGCCTCGGAAATGGGCTTACCTTTGACAACATTACGTGCTGGGACGAGAACTATTGCTATTGCAGCAGCAGAAACAACAGAATATTTTATCGTCTTAATCCCAAGGGGCTTGGCCACCTCTGGTATCCAGCATGCCATATCATACATGACAAAATCAGGTTTTTGGTCGCGTATAATTTTCTCAACCTGGTCTCTCGTGCGATCCATGGCAACGCAAAGAAAATGAGTCAAGTTGATAGGAATATCGGAGGCAGTCTCGGTGCCAAGAGGGAGACCTTCAACATGAGGAACCTTCACAGGGTGGAAAGTGATGCGATCAGGGTAGAAATTGAAATGTTGTAATAATTTAATGGCTTTTCCGGGTAGCAAGAAAGATATGGTACAACCCTTCTCTACAAGCTTGTTTGATAGGTGGAGGAATGGGGTCAGGTGACCAACAGCAAACCAGGGGAACATTAAGATGTGGAAATTCGTTCTCTTGGAGATGAGATCGCTCATTTTTGCAGTAGATAATGCTTCTTGTTTTCTCTTGGAAGAAGATGACTCAAGCCTCCTATATATATAGGAATATCGTTGGAATATCGTTGGATTAATGCTCTTCTCATTACAGAATTTTACGCATCATTCTCCAAATTAATCTCTCCATTAATATTGAAACCGCCGGTTTCAATTAGGATGAGAGAGAGAAAAAGAATATTTAAGCTATTAGTTTTTGTCATGTATTAGCTCATGTTCATTTAATTTGTAGTTGAAATTTAGGTAGGAAATAAATATAGCAATATGTCACATAATTTTTGAGAAAAACTAGAAATGTATTAGCTCATGTTCTTTTAATTTGAAGTAGTTGAAATTTAGGTAGGAAATAAATATAGCAATATGTCTCATGATTTTTGAGAAAAACAAGAAATGTATTAGCTCATGGTTTCTAAAGTTATTGTCTGTGTTTGATCCATGATCACTAGAAAAACTTGAATTTACTATCTTGTTAGAATCAAGGGTAATTGATGTTGGATCATTAATCCAACATTGGGTTTATATAAGAATAATTATGTGTTTGTGGACTGTCAAATAAGGTGAAGCCTAATTAAAAATGATCTGCTAAGTATTTTTAGGCAATTGGGTTTTGATGTATCTAATAGGATGTGGACCTTTAATGTGTAGAGATTATGAGGTATTTCTATTTTAGTGATGGGCTAAAATAGGAATATCAAAGGGTGGGTATGCCAAAAGGCATGAATATCAAAAGGCACTTGGTTGCCTATATATATGGACATGATCCCCAGATTACACGTTCGACATTCTCACACTGACATCCCATTATCAGAGAGAAAATAAGGCTAAGGTATAGAGAGAATCAAAGGGCTCTATAAGGTGAACGTGTTAATCTGGAAGGTCATCCGTACGACTCTAGATAGCGACTTCCGGATATAGATTCAGGTAGGCTTCCGCTTTATAGTTTATGCAGTTTATTCGTTCTTGATAATTCGACATGAATACAATTTTTATGTGTTATGAAATGATAGATCTAACAAGTGGTATCAGAGCTATTTCATGTTGAATTATTAGGAAATTGATTAGCAAACTCAAGTAAATAGAACTGGATTTACCAGTACAGACTAGAGATGAATTGGTTTTAGACTCCTAGTTGAAATAAACTGCTGCTAGTTGAAGATTTCAACCAGTTTGTGTGTTTATATATTATGTAAATATATATAAAACACCAACGCAGGCTTGGAAAGCTAGTGCTAATGATGCAACTGGCAGCCCGTGGCTGCCAGTATACAGAAAATTAAACTGGCAGCCCGTAGGCTGCCAGTGTTAATCACATGACCAGCGCTGGCAAGGCCAGCGCTGGTGAAGACACATAAAAATGGCAACCCGTAGGCTGCCAGTGAAGATTAAAGAACCTGCGCTGGCCTGCCAGCGCTGGTGCAAGAAATCAACTGGCAGCCTACGGGCTGCCAGTGAAGATGAAGCAACCAGCGCTGGGAAGGCCAGTGAAGATGAAAGATGGTAAAGGAACAGCCTGAAGGCTGCCAGTGTAAGAAAATTAGTGGCCATCTCCGTTCATAGTGCTGGCCATTGGCAACACTAAAAAAAAAGGGAAGGCAAGGGACAGCTGTTACAGAGATTTGTAACAGCTGCCTTCAAGAAAATAATTAAGGGGTAGTTGTTACAAAGATTTGTAACAGCTGCCAAGGGCAAGCTGCAACCGTAATAATGGCTGCAGCAATAATAAATTTCCTCTCCACATCCCCTTACGGGCATGTGGCAATATTTAGGTTTGTGGGCTTCAACCCACAACAAACAAATAAGAGTTATGGGTGTAGGCCCACATAAATTATGTTGTATTATGAGTTTTGCCTGTAGAATATTTTAGCCCATAATAAAATATAGATTAAGCAGGATGGTTTAGGATTCGAGCTGGGTCTACCCGGTCCAGCCACAAGGTCAAGACTTTGTAAAAAAAACAGCCGGGACGACCAGGTCTGATATTCGGTGCAAATTTATTTGTCAAATATTGGTGTAATGGTATATATTTTGCAATGAATTAATTAAAACAATATGTCACCAAAGTGACCTCTTTTGTAGAGATTAATTTCATTTTGAAATATAAAGGGTTATGTGTATGTGATTTATGTTCTTATTGATCGGCCCCAAAGGAAGCTCAATATTTAAAGTAAATGCATGCGCACATGTAATAATCAACATGTGATGATTATTTGATTTTACATGTGACTAATTAATTGACCCAAAGGACAATTTATTTTTCGACATGTTCTTATTATTAATGTTTGATTACTACAGTAAGATATCACTTACAAATTAATCTTTTATCCAAAGATAAAATATTAATGGAGTGCTCGATATCTTAAGATGGGTTTTACCTTTATTTGAATTAATTTTGCTCTTAAGATAAGTTTTGTACATGAGCATGTTTTTCAATTGTTGTTGTTCTCTTTTCAGCGATTAATCCTGCTAATATAACTGATATCCTATGCTTAATGGCTCTATCTTCAAGTCTTGGAAAGACAATCTTTTGATTGTTCTTGGAGTTATGGATCTTGACCTTGCGTTAAGGATTGATTCTTCCCCACCACTTACGGGTGAGAGTACCTTTGATGAAAAGAGGGATATGGAAAGGTGGGAGAAATCAAATCGCATGTGTATGATGATCATGAAGAGAGCCGTTCTAGAAGCATTCAAAGGCACAATGTCTGATCAAATCACTACAACTAAGTAATTCCTTGCCAATATTGAAAAGAGATTCGTCAAGAATGAAAAGGCTTAAATCGGTACGCTCTTGACAAGTCTCATTTCAATGAAGTATAAAGGCAAAGGCAATGTAAGGGAGTACATTTTGGAGATGTCTCATCTTGCTTCCAAGTTCAAAGCACTTCAGCTTGAACTCTCTGAGGACTTGCTAGTGCATCTGGTTTTAATATCCCTTCCTGCACAATTTAACCAGTTTAAGGTGAGCTACAATTATCAGAAAGAGACTTGGTCTCTGAATGAGCTCATCTCACACTGTGTCCAGGAAGAGGAAAGGCTTAAGCAAGATAGGATAGATAGTGCTTACTTAGTTGTTGCCTTTAAAGACAAGGGAAGGAAAAGAAAGAACATTAAGGAAGCTGCAGGTACAGTACCTCAAAAGAAACAATTAACGAAATCAGTGTGTCTATACAGGGTTGCCTGAGTTGCCGAAAGCCAAATTATGTTGAAAGGTACATCTATGTAGGAGATGGCAAGACTGTTGAAGTTGAGGCAATACAAGGAGGTTTGTAGCCAACAAGACTATGGATATCTTAGTACTAATACATATGGATATTTGTGGGCTATTTCCTACGGTCGCTTGGAATGGTCAACAATATTTCATAACGTTCATAGATGATTTTTCTAGATATGGCTATGTATATCTCATAAGCGAAAAATCACAGTCGTTGGATGTGTTCAAAAGCTATAAAGCTGAAGTTGAAAATCAACTGAGTAAAAAGATTAAAAGCTTCAGATCTAATCGTGGTGGTGAGTACTATGGTAGATATGACGGTTCAAGAGAACAACGTCTAGGACAATTTACTAAATTCCTAGATTAATGCGGTATCGTCCCACAGTACACTATATCAGGTTCGCCTACTATGAATGGTGTTGCTGAAAGCTGAACGCTTAAGGACATGGTAAGGAGTATGATTAGTAATCCTACCTTACCAGAATCACTCTGGGGAGAAGCACTTAAGATTGCAACATATATCCTTAATCGAGTACCCACTAAAGCCACTACCAAAACCCCTTATGAGCTTTGGACAGGTAAGAAATCTAGTCCAAAACACTTGCATGTTTGAGGATGTCCAACTGAGGCAAGGCCTTATAGGACTAATGAAAAGTAACAAGACTCTAGGACGGTAAGTTGCTATTTTATTAGATACTCGGAAAGATCCAGGGGGTATAAATTTTATGATCCCACAACTAGGTCAATCTTCAAGACGGGAAATGCCCGATTCTTTGAGGATGTCGAGTATGCGGAGGTGATAAAGATAAAGACTTTCTCTTTGAAGAGGAATATATTGATATTCCCACAGGTTTCATTAGCATTGGTCAAGATTCTAATGTTGATCATGTTGAAGACACAACGAATCAAGACAATGTCAAAGCACCTCCTATTCAAGAAATTATTCTAGAAGAACAACCTTGAGCACCTCTAAAATCTATTCCATTAAGAAGATCCACCAGAGAAAAGAGAAATGCAATATGAGATGATTATATTGTATTTCTCCAAGAACATGAGGAAGATATTGGAGTGATGGAAGATGATCCTATCAATTTCCATCAAGCCATTGAAAGTTCTAACTCTCAAAAGTGGATTTATGCTATGAATAAGAAGATTAAGTCAATGAAAGACAACAACGTGTGGGATCTTGTCCAATTACTTGAAGGTGTGAAACCCATTGGTTGTAAATGAATATTTAAGACCAAAGGGGATTCAAAAGGTGATGTGGAGAAGTATAAGGCACGTCTTGTTGCAAAGGGCTTTACATAGAAAGAAGGTATCGATTATAAAGAGACTTTCTCTCCGGTATCTTCGAAAGACTCTTTCAAAATTATAATGGCATTGGTGGCACATTTCAATCTTGAGTTACATCAGATGGATGTAAAGACAGCGTTTCTCAATGGTAACATTGATGAGACGATCTATATGTTGCAACTTTGTGTCTGGAGACCCAAAGAATATGGTTTGCAAACTTAAGAAATCCATCTATGGACTCAAACAAGCATCTCGACAATGGTATTTGAAGTTTCATCAAGTGATCATCTCGTTTGGTTTTGAGATGAATTTGGTTGATGATTGTATATACCATAATTCTGTGGGAGTAAGTATATTTTCCTAGTTTTGTATGTCGATGACATCTTGCTTGCTAGCAGCGATATAGGCTTATTGCACGAAACCAGAAAATTCTAGCTAAGAATTTTGAGATGAAAGATCTTGGTGAAGCCTCTTTTGTATTAGGTATTCAGATACATTGAGATCACTCTCGAGGTATTCTTGGATTATCACAAAAGAGTTATATTGAAAAGGTTCTTAAAAGATATGGCATGCAAGACTGTAAACCAGGAGATACCCCTGTGGCTAAGGGAGACAAATTTAGTCTCAATCAGTGCCCTAAGAATGATTTTGAGAAAAGAGAAATACAGAAGATTCCTTATGCTTCAGTAGTAGGGAGTCTAATGTATGCTCAAGTTTGTACGTGTCCTGATATTGTGTACATTACTGGGATACTGGGCAGATATTTAAGCAATCCAGGAATAGACCATTGGAAAGCAGCTAAAGGGGTCTTACGGTACTTACAAAGAACAAAAGACTACATGCTCACATATCGGAGTTTGGCTAATCTGGAGATCATTGGGTATAGCGACTCTGATTTTGCTGGATGCCAAGATAGCATGAAATCTACATCAGACTATATTTACATGCTAGCTGGAGGTGTTGTCTCCTGGAAGAGTGCTAAACAGTCACTTATAGCCTCTTCCACGATGGCAGCTGAGTTCATAGCATGTTATGAGGCATCCAATCATGGAGTATGGCTGTGGAATTTTGTCACAGAGCTGCGCATAGTGGATGATATTGAAAGACCACTAAAATTATTTTGTGACAATAAATCGGTAGTTTTATATTCCAATAATAATAGGAGCTCGTCGAAGTCGAAGCACATCGACATTAAGTTCCTAGTTGTTAAAGAAAGAGTTCAGAGTGGACAGTTGTCTATAGAGCATATCAGTACAAACTCCATGGTTGCGGATTCGCTTACTAAGGGATTGCCACCCAAAATGTTTCATGAGCATATTGCTCGTATGAGTGTTTTGACTATTGATAGTATTCAGTTTTAAAGGGAGTTTGTAATTTCAGATGTTTTTATAATATAGACAATTTTTTAATTTATGGATATTTATGAGGTTATTTTCTACAGAAATAAAGTCTTTGGTTTAATTTACACTCTGATTTTAGTATAGTTTGATCTCATTAAGGTTTAAGGGTGGACCAGTTGTAAATAGGCATGTTAAGATCATATTGCATGAAATTTACATGCTACACATCCACATCATGATCCATGTCATGTAATTGTATTGGCATACGTGACCTTTGATAGGTTGAGTTATGATAATTGTAACGAAAACCGCTTAGATCCTATGTTGATATGATTATTGGATCGTATTGGTTATAGATACATTTGTTAATGACAGAAAAGATTGAGCTCAATTTGGTTATATTTGCAAAACATAATTATAAGGTTATACATATAGCCCAAGTGGGAGATTGTTTGATCATTAATCCAACGTTGGGCTTATATGAGAATAATTATGTGTTTGTGGACTATCAAATAAGGTGAAGCCTAATTAAAAATGATCTACTAAGTGTTTTTAGGCAATTGGATTTTGATGTATCTAATAGGGTGTGGACCATTAATGTGTAGAGATTACGGGTTTATTCCTATTTTAGTGATGCGCTAAAATAGGAAAACCAAAAGGTGGGAATGCCAAAAGGCATGAATACCAAAAGGCACTTGGTTGCCTATATATATGGACATGGTCCCCAGATTACACGTTCGACATTCTCACACTGACATCCCATTATCAAAGAGAAAATAAGGCTAAGGTAAAGAGAGAATCAAAGGGCTCTCTAAGGTGAACGTGTTAATCTGGAAGGCCATCCGTATGACTCTAGATAGCGACTTCCGGATATGGATTCAGGTACGCTTCCACTTTATAGTTTATGCAGTTTATTCGTTCTTGATAATTCGACATGAATACAATTTCTATATGTTATGAAATGATAGATCTAACAATTGATTGATTGTAATTAGAAAAAAAAATATTAACACTTGTAGCATATGTTAACAGAGGTAAGCTATATTGTGCAATTTGATAGAGTTTAAGGGTTTGATCGAATAAAATTTATTCATGTTAATAAATTTGACATTTTGAATTTTATTTTGGGCTCATGTGTTGAAAAATAAATAAATGTTCTAATAGGGTTCAGCTATCGTGGAAGATGGATATGTTTTCTTGAAAATAAATGTTCCAATTCAAAATTGGTTAAAGCTCGGACTAATTGATTTTTTTTATTTCTATATATTTAAATTTTAGCTTATTTGTACGTTCAATATTTTTAATAAACTGGTTATAAAATTCCGAAACACGTGCAAAAACATATTTTTTTAGATTTTTGTATAGAATCACTAAACAACATGTTTTCCTTTTGTATTAATTCTTTTATCTTTTTTATGAAGTATTTTAAACAAAAAAAAATGAAATAGTACACACATATTCTCTTTTTTAATTATATTTTTCACATCTATAAATTACATGTTTACAAATAAAAAATCTAATGACAATTTAAACAAACATATAAATATCTAACATTACAAAATATTTCTCAAAAATATCAAAAATAATTTGTTGGATTTGTGTGTGGATTCAAACGTCGTTGCCGATGGGCACAAATCTGAGGGGAGGTTGGGTTTTGGTGGAAGCTTACGGGCAAGATGGAGATGCATCGTGTTGGCTATGTGGGGGGTGTCATGGAGAAAACAAAACTTTTAAATGGAAAAACTTTCTTGGAGGTATGACTAGCCTCTCCTGCAAATGATTACGACTCTTTAAGTGTATTTGGATGCTTAATATATGATCATGCTACTGAGTTCAAGATACCATGCTTTCTGGGTTTTAGTGAAGGAATAGAAGGCTACAAACTCTAAAAATTTTCTTGAATCAAAGAAAGTTCTTTTGAGTAGAACTTTTAATGAGTCTATCATGCTACAATAAGAGAAGAAGTCACAAGAGAATGAGAAACAAGCAAGTGATGAGTGAGACAATGAGTTTTGGAATGTACTAGGAGTAAGTAGAGTGTTTGTAACATCCCTCCAATGATATACAATATACTGCCTCCGTGGACGTACCTGATTTGAGAAACTACGTAAATTTTTATTTTTTTTTAATATATTTTCTTTCAACCAAGTTTTTTATTTTTAAATTCTAGAAAATCTGATCTCGTTTTAGGTTCTTTTTATGAACCCAAGTTAAAAGTGAAACTCTGATTATCATATACTCGTATAAAATAAGCATGTTCTTCCTCGAGCACAAACCTGCAAGACAAATCTCAAGGAGTATGCACAACAATAAAAACCCTAATTTGTTATAGTTCTAGTCTTCCCTAGGTTGGTATCAGCTCAAGTAAGGAAGCAGCAACGGAGTAATTGTTGGAAACCAAAGAGCGTGGATGTCAGTTACCCCCAAAATTTCTCGATCACATAAAGTTTTGAAAGAACAACCGGGCAGCAAAATGTGGTCATTATTATTTTTTCAAATAATAAAGACTTTGATGGAGAATATTTATGCCGTTACTCAAGCTAATTAAACCAAAAATGGCGATAATAAATAAAGAGTAAACAATGGGGTTAAAGAGTAAATAAATAAAGTATTACTATTTTAGATATATAAACATTCCACGTGTGAAAAAATAAAATAAACTATTGCTAGTTTTTCTGTTTAGTTTTCTAAAATCAATGGCCGGACATTTATTATAATAATTACAATATAAAAAACTATATATTTTACTAAAAAAAATATAAAAAACAAATCACAGAAAAACTTTGAGCACAGGGAAATTGTTTTTTTCTCAATGAAAAAAAGAGGAAAACACTTTTCGTGTGCGGAAGGGTTAGTTTTGTTTTTTATTCGAAGCTACCTTCCTCAGATGTAGTTTCTTAGAGCGCATTACATGTATGTTTTAAAAAAAAAATTAAAAGAAATTAATTTATTTTTTTTATTTTAAATTAAGTTTTTTTTTTCATTTTTATAAATTATTTTGATATACTGATATTACAAATTATTTTATAAAAATAAATAATTATCAAAATTATTTTAAAAATTTTTAATTTTTTTATCTATTTATTTATTTTTATTTTAAGTTAATTTTTTTAATGTATTCAATTTTTTTAGCTAATATGAAAAATAATATTTAAAAAAAAACATTTGAATAGAAAAAAAAAATTAAAAAACATTTCAATAATATCAATATATTTTTGAATGAAAATCATTTAAAAAAACAACCTCAACTTGTGAAAATTTAAAAACTACTAAATAAAAATATATCATAATTTGAATAGAAAAAATCAATAAAAAAAGCTTAATAATTCTTTAGTGAATGTATGAAGAATAAATGATTTAATAGTATAATAATAATAGTAATAATAATAATAATAATAATAATAATAATTTTTTACAGCTTTTATATATATAATGATTCAAATCTAATAATTTATCATTTGATGTTCTATTCGTTAAAAATCCTGTAACTCAATATTGTTTTTAATTTTTTACCTTATTTCTTTTAAATTATATTATTTAACATTAGTAATAAACACAAAAAAAAATCCTATAATTAGTTTTTTTTTACATTACCTAATAATTGTTTTTTGTACGTTGATTATTTCGCTCATATGTATCGAATCACAAAAAATATCTAGCACCATTAACATTTTTAAAATATTAAAAAATCTAACACTATTCTGCGTAGGCTTAACTTCTTCTTTAATATTAATATCATTTAAATTATAATCACTATTATTATCATTATTATATTTTTTTTTCATTATTGATATTTTTTTATATTATATTATGAGTTATTGTTATTATTACAATCAAAGTCATAATTATTAACATCGTAAGCACTATAACCATTACAATAAATTACAATTGTTATTATCATTATGATTAATAATATTACTTTTAATACCATGATTATAACACCTATAATTATGATTATTATTATTGTTAAAACAATAAAAATTATTAAATTACCTTGGAGAAAAAAATACAATTATTATTATTATCCTGAAAATAATAGAAATAACAAAATTATCCTAAAGAACTATAAAAACTTTAACAAAAGAGCAAACAAATATGAATATAATTAAAAATTAAAATCAAAACTAAGAGCATACACATATAAACATAGACAAAATATAGAGACTGTTTCAAAAGGATTGAAAAAAATAAAAGAATAAGGATCAAAATAAAAATAATATATGATAAATGTCAATCTAAGGATAAAATTGAAACTTCTATACCGAAAAATTTAAAGAATTTAAAACCAAACCCAAGATTAAAAGAATAAGGACATAAATAAAAGTCAAATACATAATCAATTTCATTTGAAGGGCGAAATTGAAACAAATCAAACATGTATAACAAAAATTAGGTCAAACAAAACAATCAAAAGAGGAGGGATCGAATTGAAAACACCATAAATCAAGGAGATTTCCGTGTAATATAGGGTGCAGGAGAGATAAAAGGAGAAAAAAGAACAATAGACCACGGTCACATTTCTGGCCACCGTGAGACGACACACACACCACATGTGGAAGAGCACATGGCGACACACATGATTGATGCGTCCGGTGGACACACCAAGAGGAGCGTGAGGAAGAACATCGTTGACGCGTCCGGTCGACACACCAATAGTATTCTTCAAAAAATATATTAAATCAACTATACACCCCTACAACCAACTTGTATTTTATCTTATTTGAAGGTAATATGGTTATTTTACTGTGCATTGAAGTGTAAAAAATCAAAAATATCTCCGGGTAGACAACTATTTGTTGTATGTTGGCAAGGGTAAAATCATAGTTTTACCGTGCAAAAATACATGGTAAAAACACAAATACCCTTGAAAAATCAGAGAATGTTAATCGGTCTCGTGAAAAAAAAAAACTCCTGATTCCGGTGCTTAAATTAACAGACTAAGAGGCAAAAAGATAATTATACTATTATAATCTACAATGATTTACGTCTACTGCTAAGGTGAAAAACGAACACGGTTTAACATAATTCTTAATAAAAAAACTAATTATTTTAAATGAATTAAGAAGAAAAACAATAATGGAGGGTCTTAAGAAAAAGACCACAAGTGCGAGCAATGTGAACGCGCATCTGGCCCAAAATAATTGGCGCACATGTAAAGGCTTGTGAGGGTAGTCCCAAAAGCATAAACAAAGTGGACCTGCTAAGCTATTGGACAAAACAAATGCGCTTAAACATATATCCGGTACATTATAATCCACTCGATTTCTTTGTTTTTATTTATTTTAATCCTTTATTTTTTGGAGATCATCTTCCATTGAAATGGGTCATTAATTTGGTTAAGAAAGGTTCTAATCGCATGACGATGAAAATGAAAGCAAATCGCCATTGAAAATCCATATTGATTTGTGAGTATGTGCATAATGAATTTTGCACAATAAAATCTCTATCTCTTTTGGTGTTTTGCTTAATTTGAATTTACAAATATGTAATTTATTGAATATACATAAACACATGCACACTACATTTCATGACATATGTTTTGCTTGTCTTTCATTAAGCTATTTTATTGGTTTTTTTTTCCAATGATTTATGTATCTTATTTTCTACCTCCATATTATTTTATAAAAATGTGAATATTGAGTTTTAGTATAGAAAAACCCTCCATTGTTAAAAAAAAAATGCACTTCACAAATGATAAAAAAAAAACATATATAAATGACATGTAATTCTCCCACCTCATTTATACACCACTATATGAGAAAAAAAGAGTCTTATAATAAGAAAATAAAAACCCAAGAGTATAAACTATTAAATCATCTGATCTTAGTGTGGGATCTTATTTAATAGTTTATATATATTTTTGAATTGTTTTTATTAGCCAATCAATCCAGTATTTCCATTTGAATTACTCAGCATCCGGCTAACCTCTTTTATTAGCTAAACAATCCTGTAATTCCATTTGAATTACCCAGCATGCTACTAACCTCTTTTATTTAGCCAAACAACCCCGTACTTCCATACGAATTACCCCATATCCGATTAATCTCTTTATTAACCAACAAAACCGATAATTTCACATAATTTACCGGTAATTCACATAATCACACCTCAATTTATTCATTTTCTCCATTCGTTTAATATCAATTAAATAAGCAACATAGATTATTAGAGAACCTAAAAATTATAAAATAAAGTGACGAATCACCTACCTTCTACTCGGGATGACCCAACTCATCCTGTCTGATAATCAACTCCATACACAACTCCTGAATCAATCAGGTGTCATTATATCATTAGTCCATCAATATTTTTCTTATGTGCCGAAACACAAAGCACATAATATTTTTATTTGTAATTTGTTCTAATAAAAATTCATTCTCAAATATAACATCGTTATTTTACAAACAACCTCATATTTAACTCAAGTTACTTCTTTGCTTATTCTATGTTCATAATTCCTCCATCAAATAATTCTTCTATTCTTTATATCCTCACATCATATTATTTATTTTATCTAAATACTATATTTAAACACAATCTAGACATCTTGTCTTCATATTTTCTTTTAACTAGTTTATTTCTCTTTTAATTTGAATTTACTTATTATTATTATTATTATTTTCTCAATTTAAATGTTATCTCTTCATTTAGTTTTTCTTACATTTTCAATTATCATGATTAAACATGGTTTGTTTCTAAACATTAACATCAAAACTCATTCTCTCACTTTTTCCTTCATTTGGCCAAATGTAGTGTTTCTTTTTTTTTTCTCCCCCAAATTTTTCTTCATTTACTTGTTATTTTCAACTTATTTTCATTCTATTCCACTTCAATTTAATCATTTTTCCTTCCCCTCCGATTTCCCCCAAATTCATATAAAAACCCTAAGTTCAAAAATCTATGATTTAAGGGAAACTAAGGTGAAATTAATCAAATAAGCTTAAGAACACATCTAAATCAAACATGAAATTCAAACTTCTCATGCTTACCTATTGCTTTTCTTCCAATTTCTCTTCTCTTATAAAGTTAGCTGAATTCCTCTTCTCAAATCCTCTTTCCTTCACCTGCCTTAGTGTTTTGTAGGTTGACCTTGCAAGCTTATAAAGGTATTTTTCTCAATTTCTTTATTGTTTTTCCTTACTTTTCTCTCTTTCTCTCACTTTATGCTCTCTTTCTCTTTCCACGTTTTTGTTTTTGCCCATTCGGCAGTTAATAGAAGAGAAGGAGAGCTTATATGTTTTGTTTTCAATGGCAAATTTCTATTATACCTTTAATGAATATTTTTTTTTGTAGCAATACCGAGCTCCATTCATATTAAAATCTTAACCAGATTTTATTCAATACATTTTAAGGTTCCTCAGAAAATTTCAACTCAATCTGTTGGTCGGATTGAAAATTACATCCAATACGTAAAACTAGTTGAATTGTGATTTTTCGTCAAATTTTTTAATTTCTCTAAAAATTCTGAAATTTTAACCCAAGATAAGGTATCATATTAGAAGTCTTCACACAAAATTTCAAAATGTTTTGATAACCCAATCAAGAGTTACAAGTTTTTTTGTTTTACATAAAACTAGTCAAATTATGATTTTTCACCCGGAGATTTTACAGAGATGGACTTGTATAAAACTCACTAATAGTCATACCCAAATCCCTAAGTATCTAAGTCCAATTGATGTGTATTTAC
>CM063598.1:17123557-17166994 GCA_032356905.1 Salix exigua
TACTTCATGAGTTACAAGTGTGGACATTACGAATATAAACATCATGCTAATTTGAATAAGATCTATTGAAACTATTACAAATAAAAATGTACAGTATAGTACCCTTATTGGGTTTTTTCAGTTGTTAAGGTTTTAATTACAGTGAACTAAAATTGCAATCTTGTGGTTGCTCTACAATCTAGGAAATTATAGGTGCTCCATGAGTCTACCATAATAAACAATGGCAATATATCAACCTTGCCAGTAACCTTGAGGGTGTAAAACTCATTAACTCCTTCAAAAAGCATTTAGTGAATTACGAGGAATCATTTATTCAAAATCTTCTTATTTCTTAACCATGTTTTTCCTCTGACTCTTCATCCCTATCCTCCATATATGAGCTCCATTATTCATAAGGAGAAGAGTTTTCTATTCTTACACTTATGACCTGACACAAACTTCTTGTCACACTAGAAACACAACCCCTCAACCTTTCTTTCATCCAACTACTTGTTCCTTTCAGGTGTTTTAGGTTTCACATAAAGCTTATTAAAGGGTTGTATGCTTGGAATAGGTAGTAGGTTGGGTAATGATTGTTTCAAGTAGTTAGATAAGGTGGGTGGATTTTTGTAGTTGATTGGGCTGATAATAATTTGGGTCTGGATGGATAGGTTATAGGGCTTGTTTGGAAAAATGTGTGGTGACTTTGATGTGTCCTTCTATAGGCTAGGGCGTTATCTTGCACTCTTACTAGTTTGTATGCTTTTTTTAATTTCTTATATTGCAGTTCTTATTGTTTGTTATTGTTTTATTTCGGTTTTATTCATGATTTCATGGATGGAAATTTTGATTTTTTGCAATTGTACCCTTCAATTGAAACTAATTATATATGTTGGTTTTCAAATCATTTCTTATTCTTTTGATTTTTGGTTTTCTTTTGGTTCTATTATTTTTTTGATATGCAAGTTTTGATTTGTTTTAATTGTGTCCTGCAATTGAAATTGATCATATATGCTACTTTTCATTTTAGTCCAGATTCTTTAATTTTTTGTAAGAAAATTACATAATAATTTTTTTTTACAAATGCCTTTGTTTGTTTTAGTCCCAAGGTTTTTAATTGTTTCAATTTTGTTCTTGTATTGGAACTAATTATATATTTTGTTTTAATTTGTTTCGGACACAAGATTTTTATTTATTTCAATTTCATCATTCGATTGGAATTAATTATATATTTTGTTTTGATTTTTTTAATTGTATCCTTCAATTGAAATTAGTCATATATGCTACTTTTCATTTCGGTCATTATTTTTTTAATTGTTTTAGCAAAATTACACTGCATTTTTTTAAAATACCTTTAATTGTTTCGGTCCCATGGTTGTTTTGTTTCAATTTTGTCCTTCGATTGGAATTACTTATATATTTTATTTTTCATTTGATCCTTATTTTTTGAATTTTTCATTTTATATTAATTCCTTTGGTTTTTTCGGTTCTTCTTGAACAATGTTTATTTTTTATCCGTATTTATGTATCTATGTTTTTAGTTTTTAATTTTAATTTTTTATGTTTGATTTTTTGTTGGGGTTTTATTTTTATTCGTTTCAATCCTAAAATTTTAATTTATGTTGGTGATCATTTTAAAATTAATATTGCTCCCTCTTTTCATTTGTTCTATTTTTTTGTGTTTTCTATTATTTTTATCTTTTTGTTGGATTAGATGATTTTATGGTTTCATTGTTTGCGCAATAATAATAATAATAACTTTAGTGTTTATTTTTATAGTTTTTTTTTGTAAAAAACATTATCTTTTTTTTAATATTTTTTTGGGGCAATTTAATGATTTTAATTGTTTGGGTAGTAATGCTGATAATAATTTTAACTGTTATAGTCATGATAATGATAGTAAAGCAAGGATGAATTTTAAATGATGTTTTATTTATTTTCTAGATAGAAAATTAACAATTTTTTGTTATTTGATTATTGTAGGTGTTTTCACAATTTATATTTTGTTTGCTGTGTTTAATTTTGGATTATAAAATGAACTAATTCTAATACAATGAATTCGATAATTCAGGTATCTGAATTTTTTTTGTTTTTATAAAAAACTTGGAATTCATATAAATTATATACATATTTATTATTTTATCTAAATTTATATTATAATTATAAAATCTTATATAATTAATATTTTTTTGATTTGAAAAAAAAAAATTGATAACGGAAAAGCATGGCAAAGTGGCTAGTGCAAATATAAACAGTGTGGCAGGGAAAACAATTTTTGTTAGCCAAGTGTTTCGAGGCTTAGACCTGTGTGAAGGATGATGTGTCCACCTTGGGGTTAAAAGTCATCTCATCGATGTGGTCAGGACCCGAATGATGACATCTTGATATTTGAGAACCTGCAATGCTGAGAGGGCAATAAATTAGTTGATTCCGAAAGTAGAGTTGCCTGTCAAATTTGAATTAATGCAAGAATTTTGAAAAGTGAGAAAAAAGGGTTGCGGACCTCATGTATAATATATATCAGTGACTTCAGTGTGAAACTGCAGCTTTCTTTTGCTGTATAATAAGTATGTTAGAGATTTAAATTTAGTAATTAAAACATTAATATTATATTAAATAAAATCTCATATTATAATTTATATTATTCTCTAATATATTTTACCATCAACCCCATTTTACTTCGTAGTTAGTAATGGATGATGCACAGGAAGGAAAGCGCACACTTTGTTGTTGAGAAGATGTTAGTAAACGCTGCATCGATGGTTTCTTGGGGAAAAAAAACCAAAAACAAAAACCTCAGCTTGTGTTTGAATGCTTCGACGATTATGATCATCATCGTTTAACTCATGACTTGACTCGTAAAATCAACTCAACAAAACTTGTCAAATCAATTTGAAAAATCAATTGTCTTCAAACTCGAAAACAAACTCCAAAATCAACCCGAATTGTAAAATCATACCGATCTGGTCTGATTCTCGTAAAAGCCAACTTAATTAAAGTTTTTCCCCAATTCTTTTTCGGTTTTTACTTTTTATCATCATCTCAAATCATGTTTGATCTCCTCTCATCTCTCAAATCATCCTCTCCTATCAGCTCGTCGCTGTCGTTGCCTCTCAGCTCGTTGCCTCTCAATTATCTTAAATTCGTCGCCTCTTAAGGTTAGTTAATCTTCAATTGGGGTTTCTGGGTTTCAATACTAGAGTCATATACTCAATCAATCAAAATCTTTGTGTTCCTTATTTTTTTAAAATACAATCAAAATGGATGTAATCATCGAGTTATGACACCAGTTATAAACTGAATGTAATAAATCCTAGAAAACAGGAGCAACGACGCTCGAAAACATTTAAATGTGTTTATGCTTTTGTTAATTTTGGTTTTTTTGCCGATGCTTTCTGATCCTTGACAAGGTAATGGAGAATGTGCAACTTGACAAATATTTTTGGATTAATCTTATCTCCCATGTGTTATTAATTATCCCCATATTATTGGGTTTTGAGTAGCCATTGTTGGATAGTATGCCAGAGTTTTGCACATGGTCTGTTGTCATATTGGTTAAACTATAGCAGATTATGCAGAGATGTGAAGATTTTATTGCATTTATTACTGCAGGGAGCACAATATCTTAACTGTATTGGTCAAGGTTTTGTTCACCATGCGAAGATGTCTCTGAAACAATCACACACTCTGGACATTCTTTTACCCATGCAGTGTCCATCCACTTCAAAGAGAAAAAACTTTTATTGATCAAGAGAAAGATTCATTGGGATTCTTTTGGCAATAAAGAACATTTAGACATGTAAATATGCTTAGCAGTTTGTATTGCAAAGTCATTGATGATGTTATTGGTGACTGGTTTGTTGGTTATGTCATTCATGACATGTAAACTATATGTTTAGCAGTTTGTGTTAGGAATGAATTATTAGTTTTTGGAAAGAAAAAAAAAACTATTGAATTCTCTAACAAAATGCATCTCTGCTTATAAGGATTAGGTCACTAATCTATGTATATGCATCATCACTTGGCTTCTAAAAGTAAAGAATTGAAGCACACTTATATGAATGCTCAAAATTGATAACCTAACTCCCATTCTAAGTCTGTTTTAGATCATGTCATTCATTCTCATCTTAGAAGATGATTTGAACCAACATTTTACAATAGCAATAATTAGGGGGACAAGTAGTTTTGTGCTTAATGTGCAATACTTTGGTACCTGTTTCTTTGTTTCTTACATTTTACAAGGGGAAAAATATAAATTTGATCGACACTTTTTGTTGAGAAAGTATGTGGACTTGCACATCTAACAAGTTAAGTTCATATTTATCAAGTTGTGGTCGATAGAGGGTGACCAGGCGTTTAAAAATTCAATATGATTGTGGTCAAGGGATATGCTGTTAGAGAATAATATAAATCATATTATGAGACCTCACTTACAAGCTTAAGCTTTTAGGTGAGATGGTTCCTTAACATGGTCACGAGTTCGAATCTCACCACCCCCATTCTATTTGATAAAAATCAAGCGAAAGGTGATGTGGGCCTGTGCAAGTTTCAAGCCCAAAGGGCTTTTACTTGAGGGAGTGTGTTAGAGAATAATATAAATCATATTATGTGGTCTCACTTACAAGCTTAAGTTTTTAGGTGAGATGATTCCTTAACATATGTAAATTGATCCTGTGCCTTCCTTATATTTTAGATTAGGCTAAGCCCATGCTGCTGTCTCTTCCAATAATATGAAACCCCAATAGAAAATTTAGGCTCTTAACAGCGTGGTTGAAGGACTGTACTCTGCACGATCCCTCACTGCCATGCAGATTCAACATTTGAGTTTATCATCAAAAGATATGTGAAAGCTGTTTGTTTTTTTTCTCATTGTTTTAACCTCTGATTATTTGAAGATATTACTAGCTAGTCATGCTATCATGTGGTGAAGAAGTTTAATATTAGTTGATTGCTGCGTGCATGATTTATGAGTTTTATTCACTGTAAATCTCAACAGATTTACATAGTGCAACATAGCCTAATCTGGGGTGCAAAACTTTGTCAAATAATAGCTCGGAAATATTTTTGGATTAATTTTAACTCCCATGTGTTGTTATATGTTGTATTGTTATGTGTATGCAAGGGTGAAACTTAACATGGACACATTTATTATTTCAGCGAAACTTAACATGGATTAATTTTATGGACATAATAGTTTTGTAATGTATTTTTAAGTTATTTTAAATCATGTATGAACCAAAATAAAACTACAATTACAAATATCCAGAAGTAAATGATAGTTTTAACACCATGCAAAAGTTGTATTGTAGCACTGTTTCCGATTTCTCTTTGTATGTATGGATGAAGGTTCAAATACAAATCCTTCTATTTTTCTATGAAAGGAAAAATCGAGATTTAGGTTCTTTGATAAGATATTCCAACTAATAATAATGTGTTAGGAGTTACATAGCAAGAAAAGTTGTTTAAAATAAAATTACGATTAACATCGTATTTATTGTCAAAGAATCATCTCATCTAAAATCTTAAACTGTTAGGTGGAGCATCAAAATATAATTTATATTATTCTCTCACACACCCCTTTAAGTGAAAGCTATTTGGGCTAGAAACTTGCACAAACTCACACTTCCTTGTACATAATTTTTATCAAATAGAATGGTGGTGGTGATTCGAACTCGTGACCACTATGTCAACTTGACTTTGATATCATGTAAAGAAATCACTGAAATATAATTTATATTATTCTCTAAGTACGTTATATATTTTAACCATAAAATATGCTCTTCATATTACTTTTTTTATTTATCAGTTTCAGGCTTGTAGCTTGTTAGCAAATCATTTTTGTTGTACTCTCAAAACCTACTATTTTGATTTTAATCCATGTTTTTTTCTTATGTCTAGTTAGTGCTCCACAATTATAATAGTAAATATTTAACTTTTGTATTAAGACAATCAAATTATATTATATAGTTAATTTTGTTATTAACGTTGCATTGAACTCTTATGTCAAAGGATAAGTTTGTATATAAACTTGGGTTTGCATAGATGTGGAACCATAGAGGGAGACCTTGCCTGTGTCAATTATGGATCCAGGAATCGGGTCATGACAATAAATATAAATAGGAAGAGAAGAATAAGAGATAGAGAGATGTAAACTTGAGACAAAAAAAACCATGAGAGGAAAAGAAAGAAATAAGGGGGGCGGGGGGACTAAGTAAGGAGAAAATGATTAGAAGAAATAAGCCCTAAGATAAGATTTACGCATTGGTAATGTATAATTATTTTAATTAGCTTGAATTTTTATTTTGTTGAAGATTAGAGTTTTGAAGATTTTGTTTGGGGTTTGACTAATGAAATGATTGAAATATTATGGATTAATTATTATAGATAATGATTTAATCGGTTGAATTCTAAATGATTTTTTTTTAAATAATGATTTTAAGATTAATTTGTTGTAAATTTCATCAAGAATGATAACATGCTGTTCCGATTTCAAGCAAGGATTTTTCACAATTTATCAATGTTTTTACACCCAACACATTAGTTAAATTAGTTAATATTAAAATCATTATTCTTAACAATATAATCTAAACCCAAAACATAATTTTCAAAACTCTAATCTCATTGTAACGGTAACCTGTCTAAGTGAAACATACAAAGATTTTTTAAAGTTTTTTGGATGACCTATCCAAGTGAAAAATATAAAGATTTTTCAAAATGATCTCATTGTAATGAGTAATCAGCCCCCAAACAAAAATCAATTTACCTAACTAAAAGATTTGGGTAATGATGTGTTAATTGCATGGTTAAGTCTAAGATTTCCGATGGTGGAGTGAAACTTCCTGATTGCGCGAATGATTTCATGATGACAAGGTTGAAATTTACTTTTCTAATGGTATAGCTAAATTTCTTGGTGTTTCTTGATTGCAACGAAATTTTCATGATGTTTCTAGGATCAGAACCTTAATGGTTTTTTTTTATGGAATCTTACTAGACTCTTTCTATATCAAGACCTTGCTAGGTTTTAATTGTCACGAGTCTTTTTGGGCTAAGAACCTTCCTATTTGATCTCATGGTTATAACCTATGAGTTTTGATAAATATTCATGTTGAAAAGGTAAAGTCATCTTTTGGCTTAGTAGGTATTTCAAACTAACATGGTAAGTCTTAATTCTGAAGTTTCATCCCTATAAATAATGATTCCACTTAGTAACAACATGTGTAATAGCCAATATATACTTCTCATACAATAGTCAACCTAGGAACTTATGAAAACTAGAGAATGCCCTTTTTATAGTATTGTTCATAATCCCATAGTTGAAGTATCATTTTCTACCACCAATACCTTGTCTAAACCAGGTAGTGTTAAAATTGGTGGTGAGGTCATAACTTGAGTTTTCTGAAACCCATAGTAGCCTCTTTATTCCACTTAAATCCTTTTTTCTTATATAGATTGGTCAAAGGCTTGTTTAGTGGCTTGTTTAGTGAACCATATCCTTTGGTAAACCTTTTCTAGTAACTAGTTAAACATATAAACCCTTGAAGTTGCTTGATGGTGCTAGGAATAAATCAATCCTTAGACACCAGTTTGTGAACCTTAACAACTCAAATATCATCTTCAAATACTTTAGATGATCATGGATAGTTTGACTGTAAACTAGAATGTCGTCAAAGAAACTCAAAAACAAACTTCAACATGTTTAGTGCGGATCATGTTGGACAAGATTATGAGCAATATCACACGCTGCATTGTTATCATGATACAACTTCATAGGGTTGACTGGCTTGATCTCTAAATCTAGCATCAAATTTCTGATCCACAACAATTCTCATATAGCCTTAACCATTCCTCTATCAGCTTCAGTGCTTAATCTAGCAATTACCTCTTGTTTTTACTTCGCCATGTAACCAAGTTCCCTCCTCCAAATGTGAAATAAACAGATATAGAACGTCGATCTTGAATAGATCAAGCCCAATCAGCATTTGTATAGCCATTAATATCCAAATTATGTCCTTTTGTAAACATAATTCCTTTTCTTGGAGACGACTTTAAGTAGTGTAAGATACAGATAACATCATTCATATGTTATTCACTCGGGGAGTGGATATATTGAGTAACCACACTCAATGCATAAGCTAAATCCGGGTGAGTATGTGCAAGATACATTAACTTTCTAGACATCCTCTAATAACGTTCCTTGTTAGTATGAACTTGATTTGAATTAGCATGTAGTTTCAAGTTTTCTTCCATAGGAGTGCTAGTTGGTCTGCATGTTGTCATACCAGCTTCACTTAGTAAATCTAAGGCATATTTTCTTTGTGATAGAAAAATACCTTTGTCTGATTTTGAAACTTCAATTCCAAGGAAATACTTCAAATCTCCAAAGTCTTTCATATCAAACTCACGGGCAAGATGCTCTTGTAGTCTTTTCCTTTTTGCAGGATCATTTCCAGTTACTATCATATCATCAACGTACACAATGAGAATTATGACAAGTTTTTCATTATGCTTCAAGAATAAAGTGTGATTTGAGTTACTTTGTGTGTAACCAACTGTCTTCATAAAACTTGTGAACCTTCTCAACCACGCTCTAGGTGACTACTTTAAACCATATAGAGATTTTCTCAACCTGCAGACTTGTTTATTACCTTCAGTTTGCTATTTACAGCCTGGAGGTTGTCCATATACACTTCTTCTTGGAGAGTTCCATTGAGAAATACATTCTTTACATCAAACTTATGCAAGGGACAATCAAGATTTACTGCTACTTGTCGCAACAATGATTTTTTACGCACTTCGTGCCCAACCATCCCCCTCTAGATTGGGAGGAGACAACGGCGCATGGTGAAAATGGGATGTGTTTTATAGTTGTAAAGTTACGACTATAATTATCAGGAGTCACCACCTAGTATTACGGTCACTAGGAAACCTATTGATCTGCAAGAGTTTTGGCTAAGGGGACTTGTTGCGTAAAGGGAAGGTTTTAGCACCCCTACCTAAGGTAAGCTGCTCGATGTTTTTGTTTGTCTTATGATTACTATGATATTGATCTTTCAAAAATATATTGGTTAAATGATCTCACACACTAAATGCATGTTCAACACATTTAACTTAGCTTATGAGCTGCTCATTTTCTTCTTAATCTTCCTGTCCTGCACTGGTACTCTTCATTGCCTTCACCATGCAGGTCTGTGAATGGCTTACATTCCAACAGCCTCTCCTAAGACATTTATAGATTTAATTTAGGTAGAGCCTATGTTGCTGACTTATCTCTAGTGTATCACAAAACCCAATTAGGTCCCTGAAGTACTCTTGTTATCATCTTTACTTACAACCCAATCAGCATCACAAAACCCAATTAGGGTTGCTGACTTATCTCTAGTGTATTCAATGCCATAATTGAGTGTCCCTTGAACATACCTTAGAACCCTCTTCGCAGTTCCCATATATGTTTTCTCATGGGATTACTCATAAACCTGGAAAGCAAACTGGTTGCATACATTAGGTCTGGCCTAGTGGTTGTCAAGTACAATAAACTCCACACAATCTTCCTGTAAAGGCCTTCATCATCCCTATTATCTGTCATCTCGTATCTTTGCATCATTTTCCTCTTGAAATCATGCATCATTTTCTCATTGCTGCCAGTATATACAATGTCATCAACATATATAGAAACAATGATTATATTCCCTTCATCATCTGCCCGAGTGTATAGAGTAGCTTCATTGCTGCTCCTTTTGTATTTACACATAGTGAGATATGTGTCAATCTCACTATACTAGGCCCTATGTGCCTAGGCCATACAAAGCCTTGTGCAATTTGTAAACACTGGACTTAGCCTCCTTGACTGTAAATCCCTCTGGATGCTCAACATATAATTCTTCATCTAGCATTCCATTGAGAAATGCTGACTTAACATCCAGCTGGAACAATTTCCAGCCCTTTTGAGCTTTTTACGACAATGAGAGATTGAATGGTATCCAGCCTTGCTACTGGAGCAAAGGTTTCATTGTAGTCAATTCCAGGCCTTTGTGCATATCCCTTAGCCACAAGCCTAGCTTTGTGTTTATGAACTGTCCCATCAAGATTTAACTTGGTTTTGAACACCCACTTTACCCCAATAACAGGTTTATCAGTAGGTCTAGCCACAAGCTCCCAAGTTTTATTTTTTCAATCATCTCTAATTCAGCCTTCATAGCCTCCTTCCAGGCTATGTCTTTAGCAACCTCTTGATAGCTCTCGGGTTCAGTAATAGACATATGACATCTAACGTATATGTCTTCAATACTTCTCATTTTAATAGGGGTTGAGCTAGGTATTGATTGTGCTACTTAATCATCATCATTATCAAGATGAACAGATTCTATTTGGACATCTTCTTCTCCACAAGATCTTTCATGTTCAACATCTTGCCATGAAAGATGTGAAGGTATGAACTTCTGCTGCCCTTTCTGTTCTGACTGCCAATCATAAGCCTTCCCTTCATCAAAGACTATACTTCTTGACAACACAATTTTATTAGATTGTATTATGTATACCCTATAACCTTTTTCACAACTCCCATACCCCATAAAGATCCCTTTCTTGGCTTTATCATCAAATTTCTTCCTTAGAGATGCAGGTATGTGTGTATAGCAAATGCATCCAAATGTCCTTAGATGCTTAATGCCTGGTTTTCTTCCAGTAAAACACTCAAATGGTGTCTTGTTTGCTACTGCCTTGGTATAACACCTATTCTGCAGTTCCAACAGCCTTTGCCCAGAACATAATAGGTATTAACTTCTCTACCATCATAGACTTTGCCATTTCGCATATTGTTCTATTCTTCCTCTCCGCAACACCATTTTGCTGAGGGGAATATGCAATAGTAAGCTGCCTCTCCATGCCTTGATTCTCACAAAACTACTGGAAATCATTAGAGGTATACTCACCCCCTCTATCACTTCTCAATTTCAGTATTTTATAGCCACTTTGCAATTCAACCATTGCTTTAAACTTCTCAAACACTCTTAGAGTATCAAATTTATTTCATAAAAAATAAACCCAACACATCCTTGAGTAATCATCAATGAAAGTAATAAAGTATTTATTACCTCCTATTGACTAATTTTGCATTGGTCCACACAAATAAGTGTGGATCAATTCTAGTGGCTTGCTTGCTCTCCAGCTACCTTCAGTATCAAACTTCTCCTTGTGATGCTTTCCAAAAATGCACCCTTCACATTCATCATTCACGTATGTTAGTGTTGGTAATCCAGTAACCAACTCTTTCTGCTGCATTCTGTTTATACTGTCAAAGTTCACTTGGCCTAACCTTCTATGCCAAGTCTAGGAATCATCCATTACTGATGCTCATCTTGTTGTAGGTAACAAGGACTCTAGTGAAAGGGGAAAACATTGATTTCCTTTCATGATCACCTTGGCTATCACATTTTCCAGCCTTGCATCATCAAAAATTATAGCCTTGTTGCCCCCAAACAGAATGTAGTAGCCATGCTCCATCATCTTCCCTACACTCAGTAAGTTTTCATCCAAACAGAGACTAACAACACTTTTTCTATGTATCTTCTTCCTTGCTTGGTCTCAACTACCAGTGTTCGTTTTCCAATTGTAGGAACAAGGTCCCCTGACCCCATTTTTACCTTACAAGCAATGCTCTGGTCGACATTGATCAGCATTGATTCATTTGAGGTCATGTGGTTGCTACACGCACTATCCACAAGCCATACATCATCATCCTTCACACTAGCATCATGGCATGCATAGAACAAAGTTCTAGCGTTAGCTTGTTCCTCCTCTTTTGCACAATTTGCTAGTGTTTTAAAATTATTGCAATCTTTGGTATTGTGACTAAAGAAATTACATCTTCCACACCTTGGCTTCCCCTTGTATCTACACAGTCCAAAGTGGAACTTCTGACAGGTATTTCAATGAGGTTTTGTGTTAGCTTGATTATTGCTAACATTTCTATGCTGTGAACTATATGTATCTTCATGACTTGTTCTTCCTCTATGATTCTAGTTCTTACTGGATGATATGTCCAGCCCAATACCAGCCTTGTTAGGCTTGTTTTATTTCCTAACGCTACAAGGATAAAAAGGCAGTAATTTATTCTCCTAATTAAGTAAGGAAGTTGGCCATATCTAATTCCTAAAGAGGGGAGGACTATTTAATGTTTTTCCTAACATAGTAAGGAAAGTAATTAAATCAGCAACAAAGGAGGAAATTTATCCAAGCTAATCAAGGACATCAAAGGAAAGGGGGCAGCAACACAAATTTGATTCTAGCATATTTAGGATGGTAATATTCGGATTTTTATTATTTTTATTATTTTCTTCCTAGTTTTTGGGTTATTATTGCTTATTCGGGTCAATTGTAAGTGGGCTTCATTTAAGTCCACAGGTACAGGCACTGCTGCTCCTTGTCCCGCTGTTTCTAAACACCCCATGGTCCTTCGTCCGAGACAGCCAAAGACAACACTAATCACCACCATGGCAGCCTCATCTACTGCCTCCTTCAGTTTGGTAGATACTCCTCCCTCACATGAGCCACTTGTTTATAATGATGCAAACAGATATGAGGTTTGGTATAATGCTATGCGTGAGGAAATTCAGGCGCTCCGCGCAAACAGCACATGGACTTTGGTGCCGTTTCATCCATCCATGAATGTTGTTGGTAGCCGATGGGTCTACAAAATTAAACGCAGATCAGATGGTAGTATTGAGAGGTATAAGGCATGCCTGGTGGCTAGGGGCTTCACTCAACAGGAAGGTATTGATTACACAGAAACTTTTAGTCCTGTTATCAAACAGGCATCGGTACATTTGATAATCTCCATTGCAATTTTGAGTGGTTGGAAAATTCATCAGCTTGACATTCATAATGCCTTCCTTAATAGTGTCCTTGATGAAGAGGTTTACACGAAACAACCTCCAGGTTTTGTTGATTCTGTTCTGCCAGGTCATGTATGTCGATTGCCTAAGTCTTTATATGGCTTAAAACAGCCTCCGCGAGCATGGTACACGCGTCTGAATGACTTCTTATTGTCCATTGGTTTTCGTGCTTCTAAAGTGGACACCTCATTGTTTATCTTCTCAGTTGGTAGCGACATTTGCTATCTCTTGGTTTATGTTGATGATATCCTGCTTACGGGTAATAGTGTTGTTTTGTTGCAACACCTCATTCGGCTATTTAGCTCAGAATTTAAACTTCGAGACTTGGGTGATGTTCATTATGCTTTGTCAACATAAGTATACACTTGACATCCTTACGCGAGCTGGTATGTTATCTTGTAAACCTGTTGACACTCAAAGCCACCACGCCTAATCCTTTGTTTCCTGATGCTACTCATTTTCGGCAACTGGTTGGTGCTGTTCAATATCTCACTTTCACACGTCCGGATATCTGCTTCGCTATGAACCGGGTATGTCAGTTTATACATGCTCCTACAAAATCTCATTGGGCTGCCGTGAAACACATCTTGCGTTATCTTCGTGGTACAGCATCACATGGTTTACACATTACTTGCAGCTCTTCTTTTGCTTTACATGGATTTATGGATGCAGATTGGGCAAGTAGTATTGAGGACAGGAAATCTACGGGTGGCTACCTTGTGTTCTTTGGTCAGACGCCGATTTAATGGAAACGGGTAAGCAACGCACTGTTGCTAGGTCTTCGATGGAAGTTGAATATAAGGTTTTGTTGCAAGCATGAAAGACAGGGTTTGCAGACAAGTATGTGGCGCCAAGGTTATCACACCAAATCATAAGAGCATAGGTGGTCAGATCCGGTTTATCATTTTGATTATCATTTTGTCCGAGATAGAGTTGTGAAGAAAGAGATTCAGATCCGGTTTATTTCCTCTAAGGATCAACTTGTCGATGTCTTCACTAAGCCACCTCCTACTCCTTTATTTACGGCTTTCAGATTCAAGCTTCGGGTTGATCCTCCATTCTCAGCTTGAGGGGGCGTATTATAGCATGTAATTAAATAGGAAATATTGTAATCTCATTCTTATGTGGTAATCTCCACCTTTACTATTGTATGTTGCCTTACACATATATATAGAAAGGATTGGCTAACTATTAGGTTAAGCCTCCTAATTATTCTCAACTAGCAAATGCTCGCTCTGGTTTCAGGTTCATTTTTCATTGATATTTGATTCGAAGAGCTACCTTAGCTGATGCGAACCTCGTGATCATGTGGTCACGCAACCCACAACCAAGAATGAGATAAGATCCCGGAAAGCCAAAAGAAGGTCTGATAGGAGTGTGACACAATGGAAACCTGCTCCAAGGCACCAACACTATTGGAATGAGTAGAATGACGCCACGAAGCCAGTTAATCTTCGATAAGTCAGATTAAGTTCACTCAAGAACTGAAGAATGCAAGAATCTCTCTTACACAGAAACTGAAGAGTTCAGAATGAAGTTTCATCAATAATGCCTGCTGAAGTAAGGGTTACATGAGTTTATATAGTCTTTAAAAGTAACCCTAATGGACCTCTTATGTGGACTTAAATGAGGTCCACTGAAAACAGACCCAAAATGCTAAATTAAAAAGCCCATTACTTAATCCAAGCAAGCCTTGGATCCTATCTGAAAACAAAGTCTTAATTAAGCCCAAACAAGCCTTGGGCTGTAGCTAACTAACTTAAATACAGCCCATAATGTTTATTTATTCTCTTCCATCCAGCCCATCAATCCCATGTTTCCATGTTGTAGTAGGACTCTTTTGGATCCTTTTGTTGTCCTAATTTCATGGCCCAAATAAGGTTGTATTGGACCCCTCCTGCACATGGATATGATGTACTAAGGTCTCCTCTTGATACTCCAACGGTCCTTGCAATTTTGCCCGGGTTGAAACCTTCAAGACCAATGCATTCAGGAAGGGACATGTTCGGCCAGGATCTAATCCGGGTTCTTCATCATCGTGGAAAACGAATTTGAAGAGAGAGGGTACTGTCCAGCCAAGATCATTTGTTCCTTCTAAAACTGAACGAACAATGGCTAAGGTTGATGTCCCTACTGGTACCAAAGGTAAATCTGAAACTCAACCTAAACGTACTCGTGATGTTAAATGTTTTTGGTGTCAAGGGCATGGGCATTATGCTTCAGAGTGTCCAAACAAGAGAATCATGATGATTAGAGATGATGGTGATATGGAATCTGAAAGTGACCAATCTGATTGCGAAGGCATGCCACCATTGGAGGATATTGATGAGGATGAGTTAGCATTACCGGTTGCGGGGTCCTTGGTTATAAGGCGCACACTTCAGGTTCAAGTCAAGGATGATGAGTCTCATCAACAAAGAGAGAATATCTTCCATACGCGCTGTTACGTACAAAGCAAGGTGTGTGGTTTAATTATTGACAGTGGAAGTTGTGTTAATGTTTGCAGTACCACCCTTGTTAGTAAACTGAATTTGAGAACTGTTAAGCATGCGAAACCATATAGATTGCAATGGCTGAATGATAGTGGTGAAGTGAAAGTGACAAAGCAGGGGTTGTGGTCCCATTTTCGATTGGAAAGTATGTTGATGAAGTTCTGTGCGATGTGGTACCAATGCAAGCAAGTCACATCTTGTTGGGGAGGCCATGGCAATATGACAGGAAGACAGTTCATGATGGGGTTAAGAATAGGTATACCATTGTAAAAGATGGTAAAACCATCACTCTTGTACCTCTTACACCTAAACAGGTGTATGACGATCAAATAAAGCTAAAAAGAGAGCATGAGGAGATGGGGAGAGAAAATCAAGGTGAGGAACATGGGGAGAGAAAACCATCAGATTCGGCCAGAACACAAACCTCTACAACCCGTTCAGCCACCCATCCAAACAAAAATAAATGTTTGGCCAACACTCCCAACAAATCAGACCATTCGACCACTCAAAAACACCCAAATCTGGCTGAGAGTGGAGGTAAGACAAGAGGTCCAGTTTCTTCGTTTTAATATCAGGCTGCAAGACATAACAAGGACTTCCAAAGACCCTTAAGTGTTCAAGATTAGGTTTAAAACCATACCAGTATTCAAAAGGAGTTTTGTCCACCAATATTTTGGTCACCATTCTGTTCAAAAGGTAGGTTGAAGTGTTGACTGCCTCTGCCCAGAATTTTAGAGGTAGTTTCTTCTCATACATTAGACATCTAGCCATCTCTACCAAAGTTCGATTTCTTTTGTCAGGAATTCTTCAAATTTCCGATAGGTGAACTCCCCACCATTGTCAAACCTCAACATTTTAAGCCTGGAATCTATTTCCCTTTCAACAGCAGATTTGAACTTTATAAATATCTCAGACACTTCACTTTTGTGCTTAAGAAAATACACACAACAAAACCTGCTAAAGTCATCCACAAATAACAGAAAATATCTAGCCCCATTTAAGGATTCATTATGCATAGGTCCACACACATCCGTGTGTATTAGTTGCAGCCTTGATGTTGTTCTGAAAGTGCTCTTATTAAAAGCACTTTTGGTTTGTTTTCCTAATTGACATGCCTCGCACACATCACCATGATCCTTAATTAATGGTAAACCTGAAGTTGTTTGTAGTTCAACAATTTTCCTCAATGATGCATAATTGAAATGGCCCAGCCTTTTATGGCACAATATAATTTTTTGTGCACAAATCAGTGCTCATGCTCATGCTCATACATGCCTCATTCCAATCAGTGCTCATGCTCATGCTCATGCTCATACATGCCTCATTCCAATCAGTGCTCATGCTCATGCTCATGCTCATACATGCCTTTGTTAAGAGATAATGAATAATCTTCTTCTAGCAATTGTCCAACACTAACCAGATTATGCTTGATTTTAGGCACAAATAACACATTGTTCAGAGTTCTAGTTCCTACTATAGTTTCAACCTCAATGTTTCCCATGCCTTTTACCTCAACATATTCACCATTTGCTATTCTTACTTTGGACACATAATTTCTGTCCAAGTTTTTAAATATGTTCAAGTCAGCAGACAAGTGGTTTGTGCATCCACTATCTATAAGCCAAGTAGAATTACTTGCCTTGGCTAGATTGCACTCTTGTTCAACCATGACCATGAATAATTGTTATCTTTGTTTCCTGAGGTTTCAGCAACATATACTTGTTTTGTAGTTGCTGGATTCTTGCAAAACTTCTGCAAATGTCCAAATTGCTTACAATTCTTGCATTGTGTTTTTTCAGCCAACACCAAGTGTCAAGATGGTTGGTTTTCCGACAGTATTTGCAGTGGGAAAGTTTTCTTTCTTCTCTTTTCCATTGAAGTTGTAACTGCTAGTATTTGTTTGCCAAGTCCTCTACTTCCAGTTTTTTTCACTATCCCTTCTACCATCATTATTTCTTCTTCCATCATAGTTTCCCTTGAAGGTATTTTTAGGTTTTGATTTGCCTCTAAACCCAGCCACAAAAGCTCCTTCACTAGTTATTTCTTGCCTGTATGTCTGTCTTTGTTCTACAGCCTGTAGAGCATTGACAAGCTCTTGAAGACTCATTTTAGCAAAGTCTTTTGAGTCTTCTAATGAGCAAATCTTGTGCTCCAATTTCTCAGGCAAGCTTACCAAGACTTTTTCCACAATTATTGAATCTGGAAAATCCTCTCCTAACAGTCTCACTTGGTTTACAAGTTTAGAGATTTGTGAGGAGAAGTCTTTTATGGTTTCGGATTCCTTAATCCTCAACCCTTCAAACTGTCTCTTCAGGTTTAAAACTTGCATTTTCCTTGATTTCTCATCCCCGTGAAACTCAGCCTTCGGCTTGTCCCAAGACTCCTTTCCAGTTTTGCATGCCATGATCCTTGTGAAGATTTGTTCACTTACTGCATTGTGCAGACAAGTGAGAGCTTTAAATTTCTTATCTTTTTCTTCATTGAAGAATTTAATTTGTGCAACTGTGGGATTGTTTCCCAGTGGGTTTGGTTGCCTGTCATTCTCCACTATTTCCCATAGATCAAAGCCCCTCAAATAAGCCTCCATCTTTACTGCCCAGATTCCATAATTGTGTCCAGTGAACATTTGTGATTTTGAACAAAAAATCGTGTCCATAACCAGATAGATCAAACAAATCCTTTCAAAAGATTTGACAGAAAAAAATCCTCTCGTGTTTCACTCTCCTTCCCTTTTTAAAAGTTTAATTTACTTTGAAAAAATCTCGTGTTTCACTTAATCCCTTTCAAAGATCACAATCTGCTCTGATACCAATTTGTTGGAAAAGAATCAAAAAACCTGAAGTTCAATTCAAATCAGTAACAGGAAACAGTGCAATTCCCAGAAAAACATGCACTGTAGAAATCAAACCATTACTTTGTTTTTCTATGACTTGAGAATTACGTCAAAGAAAGAATTAAAACAATGCTTCAATAAATTTTAAGAGCAGAATCACTTGAGGTTACTGCCATCCCTTGGATTTTATTTATAGCAGAAAATTGAATACAAGAATGGTAATTCTAGATTATTACAACTTCTTCATCAAAACTGGAAAATAAAATGCTTAAAACAGGAAAGATAAAATAGCAATGATTAATACAATGTGATCTTTATTGAAATATAAACATATTAATTAAATATTCTTCATGATCTTCAAGTCTTCAGTAGCAGGCTTGGAATCAAATCTTCTTCAATCTTCAACAATTATGAACGCAATAACCTGGAAGTTTCACAAGATTTATGTTTTGAAGCTTTGCAATTACCACAACTTCATTTTTAAATTCATCTGTTCCTTGTCCTGAACTTCTAGATAATCCTTTTACTGCAACCTGTTGTCCATTACCTAGCAGACCCTAACATTATGTAACAAGGGTAATCCTAGATATTAGAATTATTCAAATCAGAGGAAAACAATCTATAGTATTGAGAGGCCATTTAGTTCTTAGCTAGATGCAACAAGAATCTCTACCTTATAAACCGTGCCAAAACCACCTTGGCCGAGTTTGTTAGTTGGAGAGAAGTTGGTGGCCGCCGTGATGGTGCTGAGCTTGAAATACTCCAATTCAATAGAATTGCTGTCAACCTACTGCTCATTTCTTGGTTATTTTTCAAATCAAAAAGTTACGTTCTCCCCACTACAAATAGAAGACATGGGAAGGGATATCAAATGGAGATTAGAGTGTCTTGTCGTAGCTTTCTTTGCCCTCTTCTTGAGCCACAAATAAGCTGATAGGCTAATGAGAAGTCAGAATGATACAATTGATGGTACTAAAATTGCCAGCATCGGTTTTTCTTGAGAAACATTTGACTTCCTTGTATTTTTAGTTGCATGAGAGTGAAAAGAATAAAGATTAACAACAGAGGAAAAACTACCAATATCAATGGTTTCTTTCTTTTGAAAGCTGGAAATATGATTCCAGGTCTGCGAAGCCTATAGGATGGAAAAGCTGAAGAATTGAAGAATTGCAAATCAAGTTGTATTGTTTTCGTTTAAATTTATATTGTATTCAGGATTGTTAATGTCCTTTAGTCAACTTAGTCAACATTGTTAGTTAAATTCATTTAATAGTTAAAGTAATGGATAAGTTGAAATTGTAACAGGTTTTGAAAAATCTATCAGTTGTAATATTTTGATTCATATAAAAAAAAATTATAGGATGGCAGTAACCATACAAAACCATTCTGCAAATGTGTGCATGTTCTCTCTACTCAAAATAATCAAAACCACAAGCTCTTCATTTTTTGGAAAAACTCTTCCCAGTTCTTGATTTCTACAGTAACTGTTCTCAGGATTGTGAACAGTGGTTTTGGTATTGATTTAAACAGTACCTGTTCTTTGCAATATTTTTCAGTTCTTTTCATCAAATTACAATATGGTATCAGAGTAGATTTAGGTCTTTGAGAGGGATTTTTCAGAAAAAAGAATCGAAGTGGATTCAAACTAAGGGTTGATAAATATTCAAGGCAATCAGTCTTGAAAAGAAAAGAAAAGAGGTTGTCGAGAGCCCAGAAATTCTATTAAGAAAGTAATCTTTATTTACTCTTCAAGAAAGGATCAACTATTGAAGAAATCTTCAACTAGCTATCTGGGTTCACTGATCTGTGAAGTCTCAAAGAGGAGAAAACTGTTTAGACAAAATTTCAATTGACAAGAATGGACTCAACTTCATTCACATCAAAATCTCCATTATTCACAGGCTCAAACTATGGAGTCTGGGCTGTAAAAATGGTTACATATCTCAGGGCATTTGACCTGTGGGAGATAGTAGAAAACATCAGGCAGCCAACACCCTTGAATGCAAATCCAACTATACCACAGATAAAATTATTTAACGAAGAGAAAGCTAAGGGATACAAAGCACTTACCTACATTCATAATGCAGTAAGTGAGGAAATCTTCACAAGGATTATGGCTTGTGGCACAGCAAAAGAAGCCTCATACAAATTGAAGGCAGAGTTTCAGGGTGACGAGAAATCCAAGAGGATACAGATTCTGAATTTGAAAAGACAATTTGAAGGCTTGAAAATGAAAGACTCAGAAAGAGTCAAGGAATTTTCCTCACATGTGTCTAAGATTGTAAGCCAAATGACTCTACTTGGAGAAGAAGTCCAAGAATCAAGGGTAGTGGAGAAGGTATTGGTCAGCTTACCAGAAAAAATTGAAAACAAGATATGATCTTTGGAAGAGTCAAAAGATTTCACTACAATGAGCCTTCAGGAACTAATCAATGCCCTACAAGCTGTGGGGCAAAGGCAAGAATTTAGACAAGAACACAGAGTGAGGAAGTCTTCACTGCAGGATTTAAAGGAAGAACAAAATATCAGAATTCCCAGGTGTTCTTCAGTAACCCAGAAAACGGAACAAAAACTAGAAAACCATGGCAGGGCAAAACTTGGTAGAACAACCAAAACCATGCCAACAAATTCAACACAAAAGGAAAAGAAAAGAGAGAGCAATTCCCCACATGCAGATACTGTCAAAAGACAAATCACCTTGAGTCATGGTGTTGGCTCAAGAATGCTCAATGCAGAAAATGCAAACAATTTGGACACAATGAGAAATTTTGTAAGAATGACACTGCAAATCAAGCTCATGGTGCTGAAGTGGAGGAGCCTAAAGATGAACTACTATTTACAGCCACTAAAGCACATAATTGCAGCAAAACAGAGGTAAGTAATCAAATTTGGTTAATTGATAGTGGGTGTTGTAACCATATGTCTGCAGAATTAAGCATGTTTGAAAAACTTGACTTAAGTTACAAATATAGAGTTAAAGTTGCAAATGGACAATATGTGGGTGTGGAGGGTAGAGGGTAGAGGGGAAGTTAAATTTGACACTTTAACTGGTACAAAGAAGTTTGAAAACATTTTGTATGTACCAGAAATTGACCAAAACCTTATTAAGTGTTGGTCAACTACTTGAGGATAGATACTCATTGTTGTTTATAAATGGCATTTGCACGATCAAAGATGATCAAGGAGTCCTCTTATTCACTACAAAGATGGCTAATAGATGTTTTAGTATTGAAAGACAACTAGCACACTTAAGCATGAATACAAACACAACTAAAAATTATGTCCTATGGCATAAACGTTTAGGACATTTTAATTATGCATCCCTAAAGAAAATGGCAGAATTGCAAGTAGTAGAGGGATTACCTAACATATATGAACAAAAAGATGTATGTGAAGAATGCCAGTTGGGAAAACAAGCAAGAATTAAATTCAACAACTCTACAACTACATCAATAAACTTCAGATTGTGCATTCTGATGTATGTGGCCCTATGCACAATGATCCTTGAATGGTGCAAGGTACTTTGTGCTCTTTATAGATGACTTTAGCAAATATTGTTGTGTATACTTTCTCAAGACCAAAGGTGAAGTATTTGAGACATTCCTAAGGTTTAAAGTTGCAGTTGAAAAGGAATCAAACCGCTCCTTAAAAACCTTAAGGACTTATAATGGAGGGGAATTAACCTCCCATAAATTTGAAGAATACCTTGCTAAAGAAGGTATTAAACATCAATTAACTATCCCCTACACCCCACAACAAAATGGGGTGAGTAAGAGAAAAAACAAGACCCTAATGGAGATGGCTAGATGCCTTCTCTATGAGAAGAAATTGCCCCTAAAATTCTGGGCAGAGGTTGTGAGCACAGCCTCTTACATACTGAATAGATTAAGCTCAAGATCAATAGGAGATACAACTCTTTTTGAAGAATGGTTTGGATACAAACCAAAACTAGATCACATAAAAGTGTTTGGAAGCCCATGCTATGTACTGCAGTCAGAAATGAAAAGAAGAAAACTAGACCAGAAGGCTGAGATGGGAATCCTAATAGATTGTAGCTCAAAATCAAGTGGCTATAAAGTGTATGATCTGAAATCAAACCTAGCAGTAATTGCAAGGAATGTAAAAGTTGCTGAAGAAATAACTTGGAATTGGGAAACTGGAAATATAGCTGAAAGTAGATTGGATCTGCCAGTCGAAATGGAAGCATCAACAGAAATAGAAGAAGAGAACCAATCAACTAAAGAAGAAGAAGAAATACAAGAAGAGGAAGAGGACCAACCTGTGAGAGGAACTTAGGTGCTACTGAACCATCCAATGTTGAAGAAGCAATGGGATCAAAAACTTGGGTGGCAGCAATGAAGGAAGAACTAAGTATGAGTGAGAAAAATGATACTTGGGTATTAGTGGACAGACCTAAGCATAGAAAAGTAATAGGTGTTAGATGGATATACAAAACTAAACTAAATGCTGATGGAAGTATAAATAAAAACAAGGCAAGACTGGTAGTTAAAGGCTATGCACAAGAACAAGGCATTGACTATCAAGATACCTTTGCCCCTGTATCAAGGATGGATACAGTTAAGTTGTTGCTGATGTTGGCTTCTCAAAAAGGGTGGTTGGTTTGGCAAATGGATGTCAAATCTGCCTTTTAAAATGGAACACTAGCTGAAGAAATATATGTGGAACAACCTGAAGGTTTTCAGGATGAGTAATTCAGTTAGCTTTGTTACAGGAACTAGTATTTGAAAGTCGTTTGATTTGTGCCCCAGGCGAAGAAGATTTCTAGACAAGAACTGATACAACAAGTGAGAAAGATTATAGGGGACAAGTTGATGATTTCAGTCATCAAATCATTTAGAACCAAGGTATGGCACTTCCTGTAATTAAGTAGTGGTCTCCATAATTCTTAGTATGCTGAATTCAAAGTTGTCATCCATCTTGTGAGCATAGTTTGATCTGAGAATTTATCTAATACCTTAAGCTCTTAAGCTTTTAAATGTGATGTTTTACTGACAATTTGAAAGGAATGGCTATGTTGCATTTAGACGAGTCTTCATAAACTTTTACTTAAACAATTGAAATTAGGACCAGAGGTTAAAGGCAAATAAGGTAGGGTGTTATTATGAAAAAAAGCTATAAGTTAAACGACATATTTTTTTGGTGTAAATACAGGAGAAAATGTATCATGATATATTTTTCTACTAATAAAATTATCTAGTGTAATATATTTTTCGAATTACTAACATAATTTTTATATTTCAATGTTGTCTTTCAATTCAGAGTGATAATTTGCAATTTAGTTTGGTTTTTAACTATAAAATAAAAAAATAAAAAAATTGAAATTGGTTCAAACCGGCTTGTTTCGGTTCACTACTATTATTGATTCCCATTTGTATTTTAAATTCTTGTTTTGTTAGTGACTGTCTCTAAAACATGTGGGGTTTTATTCTTTGCCTCCTAGACAAAGGCAAATGCTTATCTTTTTGGATCTAAAGTTGTGATTTTGGGGGTACAATATAGAGCATGTTTATTTATAGTACATCTCTTTTCTATCAAAGTGGTATCTTGCTTTCCATTTCTTTAACTGGACTAGTTAGCTGTTTACTCTGCTTCAAAACAGGAGAGCAACCATTTTTGTCTTGTTCAGTTTGTTGATGTTTTTTCATTTACTCATAGTGTAGAGTAAGAAATGGGATCTAGTAATGGGTTTTATTCTAGAGAGTTAAATTTGGATGCCAAATGGCTGGTTGATCCAGAACTTCTATTTATTGGGATGGATGAAAATGTTGATGAAGGAAAGATCTTTAAAAGGTTTAGAAAACCTAGAAAGGTTTTGCCTTCATAATCTGAATAATGAAAATGTTGATGAAGGAAAGTTGTTTAAAAGTCTGTACCTGTTTGGCAATGAGTTAGGATGGGAGGCATTTAGCTAGAATTGAAGGTGAACATTAGATATAGGTTATTTAATTTGATTTGTTTTTGTTTTTGGTATATGAGCGTATATTAGTATGAATGATCTATTCGTTGATAGTTTACATCAATAGATGAGATTTAAAACAAGTTTTTTTTAATTAGTATCAGATAATTCATTGTAATTTTTTGAAATCAGCAACAAATTTTTCATTGTAGATATGAAATGTCCACTTTTGCAATGAATTTTCTATTACTAAATACAATTCGTTGCTAAATCAATAACATCATTATTTCATTACTAAAATCCATTGTTAACATCCATGTTATTTAGTAGTGACTTGAGAGGAAGGAATTGAGGTATAGAGATATGTTTGACTGGTTAGATAAATGAGACTACAGGGGTTCTAGTATCAGAAGTATGGAATGGCGTGTTACCCAATCTTTAGATACTTGTGTTGACGAAAATAAAGTTCAAGATGTCTAAGATCTTGATCATGCATCACTCAAACAAGGTGACACAAAATCATATTTTAGGTTTTTATAGAAAATAATCAGAAGAACAAGGACCAAGTTTAACACACACTTTAACTCAAGCCAATGAATCATACTCCTAATCTTGAATTCATAACCGTCAAGATTAGATGCAAGCGCACAAGAAGGAAAATTCATGGTCCTTGAAGTTCTAGTATTTTTACATATACAACAATGTTGTGTTTATTATTTTTGATAAAGATCCATGAAAGTTTTATCTTTTTCATGATCTGCCTTGAAAATTTGGAGGGTAAGAAAGCAACTTTTATTCCAAAGCACTCCTTTATTTTTTTCATGCCAGGAATCCCTTTGCTAGAAAATATTCTGCGCATCCTTGCTGTGGAAAGGCGTGGAGGAGCTTCCCTTACCAGGAATCCCTTTGCTAGAAAATATGCTTCAAGCGAAAGTGACACACACACACATGGATGATTAGTTATAAAAGACTTGATGGTGTATATTGATTAAGACTAACATTTGTTCTTTTTATTGATTTCAATATTTTAATTTGTTTTTTTTTTATTTTTTATTCTTAAAATTGTTTCTATTATATTAACTTCCTCTTTTTCTTCATGTTAACATAGCACAATGATAGTCTTGATATTCTTCATGGAAATGATCTTTACTCGCACTATTCCATATATTTTTAAGAGTTTAGGTTTTATTATGGGTGGGTATCAAAAGTTGTTGCTTTTAGTCTCATGTGAATATTAGTTGTGGTTAATGATTTTAGGTTTTTGTGTTGATGGTAAGGATAAAGAAAAGACTGGAACTTTGAATGATATTAAGAATTGATTTTTAGAGATTGGATCGAAGATAATTTGGGTTGCTGAAATTACTAACAACATCTCTCTACTAAGGGTTTTTTAAAGGAACATCAAGCATCGATCAATATCTTTTGACTTCAAATTGTATTAAATTCGCTTGAAAGGTTTGTGTAATTTGTTGATTATGTCATTTGAGTATTAATATCGATTTAATGCATATTGTTGTGTATGGTGTTGCTGTGTGTGTTGCTCCTATGTCTTTTGTTGTTCTTCCTTTCATGTTTTGTTAAGTATTTGTTGGTTTTTTTTTTTTTTTGTCTTGGCCATGAATAATCCATAAACTAGAGATATTGATTGAACTCAATCGATACATAGTTGTCCCCTTTGCCTCGTAATTAATGTAGTATTGAATTGCGTCAAATATTTACATTATGCGTAATACAAAATGTTTCAACATTCTAAGATGTTTCTATGTTATAATGTTTACTAGATTAATATGGATGATCGAGAGTGGATGTATCGTCGTATGAGAAGTGGTTGTATGAATCCTGAATAGATTACGGATGTTAGAAGATTTATCAATTTTGCATATTCAATTGAAAGAAATGTATCAGTGGGGAAAATTAGATGTCCTTGTGTGAAATGCAAAAATCAAAAGTTTCAGAAAGAAGATGATGTTTGAAATCACTTATTGAGAAAAGGGTGTTTACCTTATTATAAAAATTAGACTGTACACGGGGAGCCTTATGACACAGATAATATGGTCAGACCTTCATCAGGAGGGATTAGTCGTGTTGTGAATGATGAGGGAGATGCAAATCCATATAGAAATATGGTTCTAGATGTAATGAGGGATGATGATGCATACTATAATTATAGGGTTTGCAGTATTGTTGTGATAGAGGAACCTCCGAATCTAAAGGCATCTAAATTTTTGAAGTTGTTGAAAGCTGTAGAGGAACTTTTGCGGGATGGGTGTACTAAGCAATCAAAACAATCTGCTTGTGTACAATTGCTTAATATGAAGTCAAATTTAAATTTAACTCAGAATGCCTTCAACAAATTCATTGAATTTGCTAAGAGTTGCATGCCTGATGATGTTAATTTGGTTTCAAATTTTTATGATGCCAAGAAATTTATGCGGCCTCTTGGACTTGTCTATGAGAAATATGATGTGTGTCGTAATATCTGCATGCTGTATTATGGGGTTGATGAGATGAAAATAAGGTGTGATTTATGTGGAAGTTCACGATACAAGCCTAGAAACCCTACTAGTACAGGCCCTTACAAGGCGGAGAAGCAACTCCGATACTTTCCATTGACACCAAGACTTCAGAGACTATTTATGTCTCCACATCATGCCAAGGATATGACATGGCATAATTTTCATACGTCGGATGATGGAATAATGGTGCACCCATCAGATGGATATGCTTGGAAAGAGTTTAATCGAGTCCATCTGAGCTTCGCGGCAGATCCACGAAATGTTCGATTAGGATTATGCACTAATGGGTTTTGTCCATTTAATATGGTTTCAAATTCATATTCTTGTTGGCCAGAAATTATAACTGTGTACAATTTGCCTCCTTGGAAGTGCATGACAAGATTATTTATGTTCTTATCAATGATAATTCCCAGGCCAAAGAATCCGTGAAAATACCTTGATATTTTTATAAGACCTTTGATTGTTGAATTGAATAAGTTATGGTCTGTAGGTGTTGAAACTTATGATGTATACCATAAAGAAAATTTTCAGTTAAAAGCAGCTTTGATGTGGACCATAAGTGAATTTCCTTATTGTATGGAAACAACAAGGCATTTCGATTAAAACATGGTGGGAAAAATTCGTTCTTTGACTGTCACCGACGATTCCTACCCATGAATAACCCTTACAGATAAGTTTATAAAAAGAGTAATTAAAGAGCTCCCTCCTTTTCCTCGTCGATCTGGTTTAGAAATGTTAGCTGAAGTTTCTAAGTTCACTGAGGGACATGCTGGTAGCTCTTCAAATTGTGGTAAAATTTCCGAATTTGGTGTCTATCACAATTGGGTGAACAAAAACATATTTTGGGAGCTTCCATATTGGCATACAAATTTAATTCGTCACAACCTGTCATGCACATAGAAAATAATTTCTTTGACAATATCTTCTACATGGTAATGGATTGCCCTGATAGAAGCAAGGATAATGTAAAGGTTAGGTTGGATATTCAGTTGTATTGTAAAAAGCCAAGCTTACATTTGTAACAAGATGCAAGTGGTCGAGTTTACAAACTGAAAGCCACTTATTATCTCTTCAAGAAAGAACAACAACAAGTGCTGGCATGGATGAAAGAGTTGTCCTTTCCTGATGGCTATGCTTCAAACATATCACGGTGTGTGAAAGAGGCACAATGTAAGGTCTCCAGCATGAAAAGTCATGATTGCCATGTTTTTTTTATGCAAATACTTCTTCTTGTTGTGTTCCGACCTTACTTGCCTAGAGAAATATTATTGAAATAATTTGTAAACTTGAAAGGATTTCCCACCATCGTTCTTCGACTCCATGGAACACTTAGCAATACACCTTCATTATGAGGCACAAGTTGGTGGACCCGTTCAATATTGATGGATGTATCCATTTGAACGATATGTTTTCGTACAATGTAATTTTTATGCACTTTAATTGAATAATATGTAGGTACATGTTTTATTTGAAGAAGAAAATCACCAATAAAGCCCAAGTAGAGGGTTCCATATGTGAAGCGTACTTGATAGATGATATTACAAATTTTGCGTCTTATTATTTTGGTGATGATGTTCAAACAATATGGAATCGAGTTCCATGAAATGACGATAGTGGAGCTAAATGTGAAGGTAGACAACTTTCTATTTTTTCCTATCGAGGAAGAAAATTGTCTAAAAAATATTATAGACGACAATTATCGCAGGAAGAAATGAAAATTGCGCAAAACTATGTCATTTTAAATTGTCAAGAATTGAAACCCTATATAGAGTAAGTGTGAAATATTTTATTTTGTTTCTGAATTTATAATAACTTGATTTCAACTACTAATTTTAGATTTAGGCAATGTCGGCTTGAGTTGCATTCACGACAACCACAATTGACCGATAATGAAATTGAAAAACTATGTGAGGTAGAATTTCCAATTTGATTGAAATACCATGTAAGTATTTTTCATGACATATTTTGTTAAATTTACTAGTTTGTATGAAATATTAATTCATACGTTATTGTTATGCTAGGTGGAATACAAATCAACTGGAATTGAGAATCAAATCTTTGCTGTTTCTATGGGTCCTTCAAATTCCGTTAAATGTTATAATGGGTATTATGTCAATGGGTTTAAATTTCATACTCAATTTTAAGGTCGCTATAAAAAAACAATGAATAGCGGGGTTTGTGTCAAGGGAAGCTGCTACAATGGTGATGAAATAGATTACTATGGAATGCTTGAAGAAGTGATCCGGCTTAAATATTTAGGGAGTAACTGCAAGGTTTTTATGTTTAAGTGTCATTGGTACGATACCAAACGTGGCTTAAAGTGCATCATTCAAATGGTTTGGTTGAGATCAAGCATACCTCTAGACTACATGGAAGTGAAGATTTTGTCTTGGCGCAGCAATGTCAACCAGTCTACTTTACGTGTCCACTGGATAATAAATCTTTAGAATGGTGGGCAGTTTTGAAGACAACACCTAGAAGTTGTTATAATGTTGAGATGGGTGAATTTATTGAAAACAATGACAATGTTAAAACATTTGATGTTGATCAATCAGATGAAATTTCTCAACCATATTGTGTGCTTCCTAATATAACACTTGATGAACCAAGTATATTTGTTGACACATCTTATTATGAAGAAGTCAACCAAAATGATTTGCTTACGGTAGAGGGAAATTGGGGAGAAGATAATGAAATGGATTCGGATGAGGAAATTGATTATGATAATGAAGTCATTGATGATGGTGATAATGATGATGATTTGATTAGAAGTGATGATGATGATGATTAGCATTATGCAAGTATATTCAGTGCATTTATTTTTATGTGATGATGATGATTAGCATGCTGCTTGTATTTCTTAAATTTAATTGATATATCAACTTATGATATTTAATATTCTTTTGTTCATATTTCTTATTATTGTCATATTGATTAGTTTTTACCAACAATACTTATTGACAACAATCCAATTGTTGTAGGATGTCTAGACGTGGATCTATATTACAATATTCCAGGAGTGATCGGTCCGCGTCCAGATCGAATAGAACTCCATCAACTGTGGATAAGAATGCATTAGCTTCTCACCAACCCGAGCCTGACCAATTACATAATTATTATACACAAAGAGTTGAAAGTACATTTCCTCATCAAGACGATAATGTGAGGTTCAATGCACAGAAACACAAGGTATCCCGCAAGATGATACAAACATGTTTAGAGAATTTAATGTACATCAAGGTTATACGGAAGGCGGTGGTGTTGGTGATGAGCATGCCATTAGCAATGAAGTTGATGAAGATGGTAGTGATGGGAGAGAATTCTATGAGTCAAGAGAAGGTAGTAACATGAGATTTTCAGAGGATCCGGATTGCCTCCATTCAATCCATGATTCAAATTGTTAGCGAAACAGTATATCCGGATTACTTTAATCTTTTAGGTTCAATAATGCTTCATGTGGCCGAGAAATCGGAATAATTTTGAGAACTAATTTCAAGGGGCCATGGAACTCTTGGGATAAAGTTGATGCTATGTGTAAAGATGAACTGTTTAAGGAGTTCAAGGCATGTTTTTCGGTTAACTATTTTTGAGGGAGATTTCAAGGAAAGTTTGAGACTTTTAGATTGATTTGTCTATTTTTTTTCATGCTGGTTTGACTATTGGTTGTTTAATGTTTTTTTCTCTCTTCTTTGTTGTTTTTGTGATCTGGGTTTTGCCTTGTTTGTTTAGCAGTTGGGAAAATGAAGGGAAAGTTTGAAGCTTTTTCAATGATGGATTGATTGGTTAGATTTTTTTTGATGAGTTTGTGACCAGTTTGGTTTTGTATTATAGTCGAAATTAACTTACATACAAATAATTTATATGGATTTATGATTTGGGTCTGGTTTTATTCTTGATTTGGAATTGTTTCACTGAAAGTATCATGATTTTTAGGTGAAGTTGGTTGATGGATACTTTATTTTCTTGAGGGAGTAGTTTTCTTTATGATTAATACGAATAATTAATTTGTATCTGTGTTGATTATGGAGCTATTATGTTGATATATGGCTCGGGATGTGTTCTCAACTGGATTATGGGAATGATGTAGTTGATTGAATGATTGAGTGATCACTTAATTGATTTTATCTTTTCGGGGGATGCTATGAGGTATCTTGCTTTGTAAATGCTATGAGCTATTATGTCGATATAGGTCTGTCATGAGGGCTTATGAGGTTGTGTTTCAAAGTAAAGGGTTGAGATTTTATTGCAAGGGATGCTGCTTTCAGATTTTTTTGCTAGATTTTTCTGTTGGTTGTGGTTGTTAGCATGCAACTGATATTAACACAGAAATGGGGATTTTGGATCTGGTCTAATATGTGTTTTGACTTTCCTGTTTTCAAGCGCACTTGATCGATTATAATGTATTATTTTAGCAAGGAGCTCCAATGTAGTTTATGGTTCCTTGCATGAGTGGGAGTTTGATCCAACTTGATATAACTAGATGTTTTGCAAATAATTGGCATGAGATACTAGTTTTAGTTAAATGATGAGGTTGTTTGAGATCTGTGTTTATGTTAACATTTATTACTTGTCATATGTATTTGATAGAAAAAATATGCCTTCCCGGAAGAAGATAAAGCAATTGTTTGTAAAATATGGGAAGATAAAGCTCGAATTTCCTTGAACTAACAATTGGCAAGAGCTCGAAATAAAGCTATGTCAATAATAGGTACCACAATTATTATTGATTGCCTAGATAAAGGACCTGTTTGGATCCAAAATGAAGATTGGAATACGATGATCAACTATGTTTGGTCCACCGATGGATTCCGCAAATGGTTCGAAACTTCAAAACATAATCGATTAAAGAAAACAGATGGGAAAATAAGTACCCATTCTGCTGGCTCGGTTTCATTTGCATCATATCGAGCTAGTATGGTACGAAATGTTGTTGGTCAACACTTGTAATTTAATTTGTTTAATATTTTTGTTGCTATTTTTTTTATGTTCGTAGCAAGATCAGGCCGGGGGGAAAGAACTTCCGTGGGATGAGGTATTTTCTGCTTTGCATCAAAAATCAAATGAGACCAGCACATTTGTAGATAACCGGTCTAAAACAGTGGTGGTAAGTACTTATATATATATATATATATATGTGCAATATGATTCATATTCAAACTAATATATTTTGACATGGACTTGTTTGTTTGCAGGAAAAATATAGAAATGAGATGGTTGCAAGATATGGACCTAATCAGGACAATCATCCCTCTTTTGATGGTGCAGCTTGGTGTGAGGCTTCAGGGGGAGTAAGCAAGGGTCGAGTATATGGTGCACCCTGTATGCCTAAATCTAAAGTTGATGTGAGTTCTTCATCACATACCTACTTAGTAAATTCATCATATCCAAGCATAACCGCTAGACGGTACCAAGAGCAATTGCAAGAAAATCGTGAAGTTAATGGTATGAGAAATGAAATTTCTTCCATTAAAGATTGTCTTAAGCTCTTGGTAGGACATATGGGTCTAAGTATGCCAACACCTGGGGCTCTGTCGATGTCATTGATTGTGCATCAAAAGTATCATTAAGTCTCTTATTTACATATGTATTTATTGTTTTTATTTGAGATTTTATAATAATTGATGTGCTTTTTAGTAATCAATTTCTTTTAATGTTACGACAAGTTTTTGGAGCTTAAATGAATTATTTCGGGAAATTTAAAAGTCAAAATTTGGAACAAAGAATTGGAAGAGAAATCTATGGAAAGCTGGAGGGAAGATTGTTACTTTATCTTGGGTCAAAAAGAAGATAGATTCAACTAAAAATAAGGAAGAAAATCGAACACAAAAATCTTCTCCAAGTTTCTGAAATAATAAGTTTTCCAGAACACCTTTCGGAGTTTTATTCATAACGTTTGACTTAGAGCTCCAAATTATATGTTTTTTAATTTTCTAGAAAGATAACGGAAAGTATGTATCTAATAGCCTTCTCCAGAAAACTCTTATAAAGAGGGTTAAATTGCAGTCTAAAGTTAGCATCATATCTGTCTTGCAATATTTTCCGAGATTGTGTTTTGCTCTTCTTGTTTTAGATTTCAGTTTTATTTTTGTTGTAAAACTTATTATTTCAGTTTGATTCAATTTCATGTTTATTAGAGTGTTCTTATATATAGTTATGGTTGACTAATCTCTTTCTTGGAACCAAATCAAGGATGATGGTGATTGAGGTGAGTTCTTCATGAATGTTTTATTATTGCAAATAAATTTTAGAAATCATCTACGTAATGTTATAATCTTGAATTTTTATGAACAAAACTTAGTTTTGTTATAGAGATTGCTTCATTCAATGTCTTACTTAATATGATAACACTCGTTTATTCTTAAGCAATAATCAATCTTCATCTTTTTAAACTTCATTGTAATATCTTCCGATCTAATATCACCATCGTTGATATTAGGTTGAGTTATCTTATATATGTTGAAGGAATCACCAATACATCACCATTAAAATTGATTTGGAACCAAGACTTCCTTTTCTTGTCATTTAAAATCTATTTACTCTCTTTCATCTTAGAAAACAAATCCATTAATTATTCTCCTAAGATATTTTTTTGTTAACTAGCTTAATTTCTAAATCTAGCCCTTTGTGGATATGATCTCGATCTTACCGAGTTAATTGCTACATCGCACACTCATGCACTTGTGAGTTAAAACAAGCCGATCATAAATAGCGGTCAAGCAGCCATCACCTATGGCTCCATCGATGCCATCACCTATGGCTCCGTCGATGCCATCACCTAAAATGGCACCACTACCTCGACCTTGACCTCAGATGCAATATAATCCTCTTATTAGATTGTGTCCGTTGCAAATGCCATTGCTAACTTGTTTGAAAGTGTTAAATTTTGCTCTGTTGAGAATTAGATAAGGTCTCTAGAGAACTTACGTGATGAAAGTGGTTATTTTGGGATCCACGTCCCTTAACGTGGAATCTCTTTCTCTATCAAGTTCCTGTTTTCAACCTTCAGAATCTAGACAATGACTGGTTTTTGTTAAAATATCAACCTAGATTTTTTTGGAAACAACAGCGTCCTCAAGTTTTGAAAATATCAAGGAGGTTGTAGACGCATACAAAAACAACATAAAAAAGGCAATAAACACGATGTAAGATAGAATTTAAATTTAAATTTTTATTACTTAATATTCTTTAATCAAACCTAAATATTAAAGCTATTATAAAATGCTTATATATTAGGAAAAATAACCTTAAAATTAAGGGAAAAAAACACAAGAAATTGAGAAAATACCTTTATAAGCTTGCGAGTTCAACCTATAAAACACTAAAGCAAGTGAAGGAAGGAGGATTTGAGAAGGGGAATTCAACTAACCTTGGAAGAGAAGAGAAATTGGAAGAAAAGCAATAGGTAAGCATGAGAAGCTTAGATTTCATGTGTTCTTAAGCTTATTGGATGAAATTGGGAAGTAATTTCATGGAATTTTACCTTAATTTCCCTTAAATCCTAGATTTTTGAACTTAGGGTTCTTATGTGAATTTGGAGGAAATAGGAGGGGAAGGAAAAATGACGAAATTGAAGTGGAATAGAATGAAAATAAGTTGAAATAACAAGTAAATGAAGAAAAATTTGGAGGAAAAAGAAACACCACATTTGGCCAAATAAAGGAAAAAGTGGGAGAATGAGTTTTGATGTTAATGTTTAGAAACAAACCATATTTAATCATGGTAATTGAAAATGTAAGAAAGACTAAATGAAGAGATTGAGAAAATAATAATAATAATAAGTAAATTCAAATTAAAATAGAAATAAACTAGTTAAAAGAAAATATGAAAACAAGATGTCTAGATTGTGATTGAATATAGTATTTAGATAAAATGAATAATATGATGTGAGGGTATAAAGAATAGAAGAATTATTTGATGGAGGAATTATGAACATAGAGTAAGCAAAGAAGTAACTTGAGTTAAATATCTTGTATGTAAAATAATGATGTTATATTTGAGAATGAATTTTTATTAGAAAAAATTACAAATAAAAATATTATGTGTTTTGTGTTTCGGCACGTAAGAAAAATATTGATGGACTAATGACATAATGAAACTTGATTGATTCAGGAGTTGTGTCTGGAGCTGGTTATCAGACAGGAAGAGCTGGGTCATCCCGAGCAGAAGGTAGGTGATTCATCACCTTATTTTATAGTTTTTAGTTTCACTACTAATTTGTGTTGCTCATTTAATTGATATTAAATAAAAGGAGCAAATGAATAAATTGAGTTATGATTATGTGAATTACCGGTAAATTATGTTAAATTACCGATTTTGTTGGTTAACAAAGAGGTTAACCGGATATGGGGTAATTCAAATGGAATTACCGGATTGTTTGGCTAATAAAAGAGGTTAGCTAGATGCTGGGTAATTCAAATGGAATTATCGGATTGCTTGGCTAATAAAAGAAGTTAGCCAGATGCAGGGTAATTCAAATAGAATTACGGGATTGTTTGGCTAATAAAAGAAGTTAGCCGGATGCTGGATAATTCAAATGGAATTACCGGATTGATTGGCTAACAAAAGAGGTTAGCCAGATGATGGATAATTCGAATGGAAGTACTGAATCTATTGGTGACTGAGGAAGGAAACCAAATTGCTAAGTGATTATATGGAAATACTAGATTTATTTGGTAATTAAGATGAGTTACTTGGATTTATAAATTTTGAAAAGATTATGTAAATTAAAAAATTAAGTTAGATTGAAGTAAAAGTATTAAATTTCAAAGGTTAAGAGTAATTAATTAATATTAGATTAATATAGTGAATAAGTTAGATGTAGATCGTTAGATGTAGGAATACTCCTATTTATGAATTACTATTTTGGAATGTAATATTCATGTATGTACTTTGAGTGTAAATCCTTTTGTGTTGTAAAAATTAAGTAGAAGATGTAATATGTAGTGAATGTATTATATATATGTATAGTTGTTAGTATGACCAAATCATTTTCAAAATGATAAGATAAGACTTATTATAAATATATTATGACTCTTAATTTTAATGTTGTATTTATGTAGTTTAAAGGCTTATGTATTATATATTTATGTAGTTAGTTAGCATTTATGACGTTTAATGATGAATTTGTTTATCTTTTGAGTTGTTTTGGTAGTACAATTATGTTAATTTACTAATTGATATTATGAGACTTGCATATATTGATAAGTATGAATATTGAGTTATTGTTTGATGAATGGAAGGTGATCCAGGATGATTGGATCAAGATGGAAGTTGTAATGATATATAATAGAAGTGTTGTCGATAACTTGATATCAACAAAAATAGAGGAAACTTTGCCGAAATTTCAAAAAACAAATCTCATGACTTAGGCATATTACCCAACACTTGACATTGGTAAAGAAATGATAGGAGAATTCATGATATTATAATTTAAGGGTGTTATAGTACTCATAAATCCCAAGCACTTTTAGTTACACATGAATAAGTATAATTCAAACCCTCAAGAATTTCGTACTCAATCCATCATGACAATTACAAGTATTCTAAATCATATCAAATTTATTCAAATGATATGATCCCGACTGGTGAATACAAGTAACATGTGTAGAACTAAAATTAATTTTTCTTTAGCTCTCATATCACTTAGATCTAAATTAACTCACTTTCCTAAGAGTATTACTTCAAGTTGAATCATTCTATGACCATGTAATATAATCCTAAAGTAGCAATCATTTATTCATCATCTTATGATATAGTTAAAAGTCACAAACTGTAAGATTTTGAGATCTTAGGTATGATCTCTAGGACTCACATAACAAAGAAGCAGGAATCCATTCTTTACTCTTGTAATTGTTCTCAGCACATGTAGTATGAAGTACATGTTATAGTGGAGAGTACTCTTTTCCTTTTCCAAGGACAAAGAGTGTATGTCATTACTTTCCTTGTTAGAGGAAATACGCTATATGAGTCTTAGTCTTGTTGCCAAAAACAAAGACTTCAACTCAGAAATTCTCATTTGATCATTGTCATTAATGACAAATGAATAATTTTACACTCGACTTCAATCATAATAGACATATGAATGGTGGGAATTCATTCATGTTGATTCTTTTATTTAAGAACCTCATCTTGGTTCCAACCAAGGCGACTTTTTACTAATCATTTTGAGTTAAAAATCACTCCCACTACACCCAAGTCAGTTTTTGAGCATTAAAACTTAATTAGTCTCATCTCTACGCACCTTACAAATGCTAGAGGCGATTGCTCATGTGAGGGAGTCAATCTTGTTCTATCGACATACTTTAACAAATTGTACTATACAATACCCAATATATCCATAAACAAATAATAAATAAAATGATATCCAAATAATATTTATTCATTACTTAATTACATTTTACACAGACCAAGGGATTTCACATGTCTAATAAATGCATCTCTTTCTATTGGTTTTGTGAGTGGATCTGCAACCATAGAATTTGTAGGAATATGTTTTAGGATCACATCATGGTCATTACTCACTTCTTTAATGTGGTGATATCTCATCTTGATGTGTTTGATCTTTCCATGGTAATTTGGATCCTTGGCAACAATTATTGCAACAGTGTTATCACAATAAATTGTCATTGGATCTGATGCTGATTTGACAATTTTCAAATGATCCAAGAATTGTTTTAGCCAAACAGCATCTTGTGTTGCTAAGAAACAAGCTACATACTCAGCTTCCATGGTAGATAAGGCTATGCAAGATTGTTTCTTGCTCCTCCATATAGCACTATCATTAAGCAAGAAAGCACATCCTCAAGTTGATTTATATTTTCGACATCTCCTCCCTAATCAGCATTAGTGATGCGGATCATCCCAACACTAAGCGTAATCATGCCAACGATCCATTGGAGGTGCCAATTGGGCCAATCACAAGAGCTAGGGCAAAGAAGCTTAAAGAAACATTGAATGGGTTTGTTCAGAACTTATGGAGCAAGATGGACCTAGAAGGGCTTGGGAGATTTAAGGAGCATGAAGGACAGCCCAATACCAGCCTTGTTAGGCTTGTTTTATTTCCTAATGCTACAAGGATAAAAAGGCAGCAATTTATTCTCCTAATTAAGTAAGGAAGTTGGCCATATCTTATTCCTAAAGAGGGGAGGACTATTAAATGCTTTTCCTAACATAGTAAGAAAAGTAATTAAATCAGCAACAAAGGAGGAAATTTGTCCAAGCTAATCAAGGACATCGAAGGAAAGGGGGCAGCAACACAAATTTGATTCTAGCATATTTAGGATGTAATATTCGGATTTTTATTATTTTTATTATTTTCTTCCTAGTTTTTGGGTTATTATTGCTTATTTGGGTCATATAAGTCTACCTAAAGGGGGTCCATTAGGGTTTCTTTTAAGTCTAGAGTCAGTATAAAAAGAGGCATAACCAAACATGTAAGGTGACGCAATTTTTCAGATCAATAAACTTCTTTGTAGCACTTGTGTGTTGGTGGGATAATCTCCCTTGGTTCTCTAAAGAACTGAAAACGACTTATCGAAGAACAACTGACTTCGTGGCGTCATCCTTATACTTCTCGTTCGCGAATCTATATTCGTTGGGTGGGGGTTTTCGTTTCCAATAGTGCTGGTGCCTAGGTACAAGTTATCTTTGTGTCACACTCCTATCAAACCTGATTTACTTGGCTTTCCGGGAATTGGTGTCTTTGCGTGTGGGTTGCGTGACCACGTGATCTCGAGGTTCGCATCAATTAGAGTAACCAATCAATTGTAAATCTTTCTTTCCTCGGTCACATAACATGTAATTTGAAGTTCCTTTCAGATATCATAGAATCATTTTGACTAGCATCCAATGTTTCTGACTAGGATTTGATTGATATCAGGTAACCAATCCAACAACATAACATATATGGAGACGTGTGCACATCATTGCATACATTAAAACTACTAACAACACTGGCATAAGGTACTCTGGATATTTTCTCTTTTACTTCTAGAGTCTTGGGACACATATAGCTGATTAGGGTCAAACTTTTATCAAAAGGGGTGTCTATTGGTTTACTGTCTTACATGTGATAGCGCTCTAACATCTTTTTGATATAAGTCTTTTGACTTAAACCCAAAAATCTTTTAACATGATCTCTAATGATTTTCACACCAAGAACAAAGTTGACCGCACCCATTTCTTTCATGTCAAACTTTGATGATAACCACCTTTTGGTAGTATCAATCATCTCTTTGTTGTTTCCAGCTATTAAAATGTCATCAACATATAAGGACAATATTACAAAACTATTGTTAGAACAATTTAAATACACATAATGATCTTCTACCATCATTGCAAAAACATCCTTCAAGATAGCTTGATGAAACTTGATGTTTCATTGTCTAGAGGCTTGCTTAAGACCATATATAGATCTATTAAGCTTGCAAATTGTGCTCCTATAGTCTCGAAATTTAAAGGTTGATCCACATAGATCTTCTCATCTATTTCTGCATTGAGAAACACATTTATAACATCCATTTGGTATAACTCTAAATCCATATAGGCGACAATAGCTAAAATAAGACGGATTGAAGTAATTTTCACAACTAGTGAAATGTATCTTCATAATCAATTCCCTCTTATTGGGTATAGCCTTTCATTGCTAGTCAAGCCTTATAGCGTTCTATCGACCGATCCACCTGACGTTTAATTTTAAGAACCCATTTATTTCCAATGGATCTTCGTCCTAACATGAAATCAACCAAGTCCCAGACTTGATTAGTTTTCATCAACTCTATTTCTTCTTCCATACCTATAATCCATTCTTTGGCTTTGTGACCAGATAAAGATCACTTAATGTTTGTGGTTGTTCATCATGTTCTGGAATAATCATGAATGCTTCAATCTCAAATCAACGACGAGGAATTGGTTCACGAATGCTTCTACGAGGTTGCGATTGCTCATGATCTTGCTCCATGAGAGTAGGAATAGACAAAATATCACTCCCACTATTACTAGGAGGATTACTAGTTTCATTTAAATCCTTTGCTAGATGGCTTGTGTTGCCATAGCCTAGATTTTCCATTTCACCTGTTTTCGGAAAAACCTTTTGTAAGAATACATCAAGTGACTCAATCTCTGTCACTCTTCCATCAACTTTTTCACCAATAAATACAAATTCTTTGTAATATTCATAATAGCATATAAAAATACACTTCTTGCTCCTAGGACCAAGTTTCCCATATTCATGAGAAGTATTGTGAATATAAGGTGCACACCCCCATGGATGGAAATAACCTAGATCAGGTTTGATGCCATTCCATAATTCATATGGGGTGGATGGGATATATTTAGAGGGCACATAATTAAGAATGTAAGCAACAGTTAACAATGCACCTCCCAAAAACGAAATTGGTAAGTTAGCTTGCGCCATCATTGATCTAACCATGTCAAATAAAGTTTTATTCCTTCTTTCCGCCACACCATTTTGTTATGGAGTTTAAGGAATAGTTAGCTGTCTAGCTATACCTTTTTCATCAGAATTTTTTTTGAATTGTTCAGGCAAGTATTCACGTCCTCAATCTATTCTTAAAGTTTTGATCTTGGTGCTTAGTTTATTCTCCACCATCTTTGTGTATTGAATGAAACAACTCAATGCGTCAGACTTATGAAAGATCAAATAAATATCCACCGTGTGATATCATGTGATGAAGTAATTTCCTCCATGTCTGGCCCTCACATTCATTGGGCCAGAAATGTCTGAATGAATAAGCTGTAATGGACTACTAGCTCTTTTAGCTTTGCGAAATGGTAATCTAGTTGCTTTTCCAGCAAGGCAATGCTCACACACAGGCAATTCCACTTTGGAAAGTGACCCTAAAAGACCAGCTCATGCTAATCTATGTAATCGATCTTGCCCAATGTGTCCTAATCTAGCATGCCAAGTTATGATATTACTATCTTTAAGAGTGCTGGAATTTTGATCAACATAAATTGAAGCATCATTATTAATAGATATATTAACGGTGTCTAACACCATATTACCATTTAATACAAAACCAGAACAAATGTAATTTTAAATCCAAAATGGAGTAAAGCAAGAGCATGTACAAGATTCCATCGAACTTCTAGAGCGTAGAGTACACCATGAAGATAAAGTGTGTGACCTCCCCGCAAATCCAGTTTGAAGGTACTGATCCCATGGACTGCAGCAGAAGCATTATTCCCCATGTATATGTATCTATTTCCCTTTGGAATTTGATGAAATTCCACAAAGGAAGTTCGATCCTTTGCTATGTGATCAGTTGCTCTTAAATCTATGGCACAGTGCAATCACGAGCAAAGTGACTGAGTTTACCACAATTGAAACAATTCATTCTCTTGTCTTTCTTACCACTATGTTTTCCATGCTTGCGCTTATATCCATTATTACTTGCTACTTTTCCTCTCTTACCATACTTGGAGCCATATGTTTCCTGTATTTTTGTGTTAGAGATAAAAACCTCATTTATAAGCTTCTCAGCATGAAGTTGACCTTCTTCAAGCTTGATAAGACGAGCATCATCGTCAAATATTTTGATGTTATCATTATGGGTAAGGTTAACATGCATTTATTCCCAATTGCTTGGCAAAGAGAGGATAATTGCATGGATTTGTTGTTCATCAGTCATTTCATGCTGCCTCATCGTCTGATTTTGGCACTTCTTGAAGCCATCGAACTTCAGGGTTAACTGACAAAGTTTAGTAATGGAGGTTCCTCCATTCTGAATTTTTATTGCATCTCAAAGAGATTGAGTTGAATGATGCCCCTTTCAAAACATAACATTATATCATTTTGCAAGCTACTCAACGTCAAAATTCGAGCTACACGAACCTTGTGTTTATAGGATTGATATGCTTCCATATCAAGCTTATGCTGAGCAGTGTCTCCTTGCTCATGTTCAACCATTGGTGTGCATTAGCTAGCAGACCCTAAGATCATGTAACAAGGGCAAGCCTAGATTTTAGAATTATTCAAATCAGAGGAAAACAATCTGTAGTATGGAGAGGCCATTTAGTTCTTGGTCGAGTTAGTTAGCTGGAGAGAAGTTGTTGGTGGCCGCCGTGATGGTGCTGAGCTTGAAATATTCCAATTCAATAGAATTGCTGTCAACCTGCTGCTCATTACCAGGTTATTTTTCCAATCATGAATCAAAATGTTAACTTCTCCCTACAAGAAAAGCAGAGTAACTACAAGACATAGGAAGTGATATGAACTTCACCAACAATTGTGATGAAACCCAATAAGAATGATGGTTTAGAACCCCAAGATCATGTAGACAAGATTGTTTGAGCCTTGACCCGTCACCTAACAAGATGAGAACCAAGACTACGAAAGATTGAAACGCCACACCTAGAAAACCTGAGATTCTCTCAACAATCAAGGTGATAAGTTTGGTTGTTTGAACGCCACAAGATTAACTTGATAAGTTCTAGTGGTTCTTTTAAGAACGAAGAGGAACACAAGACCTCACAAATATGATAATTCTCTGAAAACATAATCTACTTAATAATTTCGAAATACCCCTTTTTATACTTGGAACAACCCTCCAAGAATAGGAAAAGTCATAACTAGAGCTTTAAAAGAGCTCAAATAGTAACATAAACAAGTCCCCACGTTTTTAGGTCTCTTGGACTTCTAGAGGCTATCATAAATAGCTAAATGACTAAATGCAATGTATTTAACATAACCATTGAAGACCAACTTCATTCCTCTAATTAATAACCTTCAAAGTCATCAAATTCATGCCCTTTGATGGTCAGATCATGCTGAAACGTTTTTGCATAATTATTACCCTCTTCAATTGCTTTGATGATGTGGACTAAGCCTTGATTATCATTTGATCCCACCATGGTCTTTTTAGAATCAGCCCAAATCTCTTGGATTAGCCCATTTAGTGCTTCCTTGAAGCGTTTGGCTCTAAGTCTTGTAATTGGGCCACTTGGAAGTGACAAAGGATCTTGTGCGAATTCAGACGCATTCCCGAGTGTATTATCAATATGTCCAGCTCCTTGGTTTGCATCAGGAAGGCATATCGAATAGTCTTGTCGTACCTATTTTTGCCCTCTTCTTGAGCCTCAAATAAGCAGATAGGCTTATCAGAAGCCAGAATGGTGAAATTGATGGTATTAAAATTGCCAGCATCAGTTTTTCATCAGAAACATCGGACTCCCTTGTATTTTTAGCTGCATGAGAGTGAAAATAATAAAGATTAACAGCCTAGCAATGGAAACGTGATAATGCATAGAATGGCCCCTTCGGCACCTAGCAAGTACCATTATCAATGGTTTCTTTATGTAGTACGGAGCATATTAACTAGTGTAGAGCGGTGGCAAAACGTAGAAAAGCTCTTATAAATGAAAAATTGTAATGAAAAAAGGTACCTAATTCATATGCATCAACACGAACATAAAGGTCATAACTTTCACCCATGTCATATCTAATGTCTACTAATTCCCTGTACCATGTCAAACAAATATCCCCTTTCCCGGGAATTCCAATGATTGAGTATGCAGAGCATGAACAATTCCTCTTGCATTCCAGTTCACAATCTGCGCGACTCTTTATCTTGTCCACCCAAGCTGCTGAAGAAGTATCCGGAAGACAGTAATTCTCGATCTTCACAAACCATTCTCCTTGATCGCAAACCGAATACGTCTGCAGGCGCTTCCTGACACTGTAAAATCACAGCAAACTCAACAATTGATAGTGAGAAAATTGAGAAGCCAACTTGCCTTCTCTTCATTCTTCATTAGACTAAATAGGGAAGATTACAACGGTTATAATGTT
>CM063598.1:17167494-17212147 GCA_032356905.1 Salix exigua
ATCTATTTTACAAAATAGTCCATCCTTAAGTTGATAGAATTTAGTTGTACCTTGTAAAAATCATATCTCATTCATAACACATCGTTTGGATCTTAAATTTGGATCATGTATATGTTTTTGAGTCTTGAATCCAATAAAATTAGGTTTGCATCAATCGGAATTCTGTAGCTCCAGATATTTAAGTTGGAACAGACAAACATCGAAATCGGCAAATTGCAAGATTTAACTTTAAAGGCTGTGATTTACATGCTCTTCCTTATTTTATTTCATCTGCCTTAGGTTTACATACATTTATGGATGTTAGCTTTTGTCAATTAGCTCCATTTACCTCCTTTTTGCATCTTTCAAGTCATTTGATACACAAAACATATGCAAAACACTAGGTAAATATGGATGAAACAATCAAATAATATGGTCGCAACAAATACTCCCACACTTAGCTCTTGCTCGTCTTCGAGAAAGGATAGGTAAGAAAATTTAAATTTAAAATAATCATGACTAATCTCTTAATCTCACATCAACATCCAAGAATTTAAGCATTATATATAAAAATACAATCGAGAAGGATAAAGAACATAAATCTTCATGAATGTGTTTATATGCAAACTTCAAAACTCAATTACTCTTCGAGATTTAAAAGAAATCTATACCATGCCAAAGTGATAGGTCCTCTCATCGATATATATTCCAACACTCATGTGTTTAGGGCTTATATGTTTAAATCTCTCAAATTCTATCAACGAACATGTTCTATCATAAACTTGCTCTTCAATCTCATCACCATTACTAACATATTACAAACAATGCATGAATCAAAAGGTCTTATTTTCCGGTTGTAATGGGGCTAAGATTAAGGTGAGGTAAAGCAAGTAAAAAAAAAGGTTCAAACCAAAGAAAGTAGAGCATTTTGAAAAATGATATTTCGAACAAGTTATTCCATCAAATCACATTAATTTTGAATCTTTAAGCACCAATGCTTAACTTCTTTCGATTTCAAGCTCTTTTCTATTTCTTTTTCTTAGTTTTTTTCTTCTTTTTTTCACCTTTGGCAACTTTTCCCATCTTTTTATCAAACATTACTTCTTCTTTCTTTTCACATAATTTCCAACCATAATTCCATGACATATAATAAGTATATGCTCTACTAATCCTTGGCTAGGGGAAAAGAGGAAAACATATAAAAAATTTAAGGCTTATACATGGATAAAGTAAGGAAAAGATAAATTAGCTCAAAAGGGGCTTACTAAAGATAATATGCTTTAGGTTGACTTTTTGGTTCAAGTGGTTAAAATTCCTAATGCCTTTATCATCTTCATGCATATATGTAATGCAAATGTAATCTCAACAAGATATGTAGCAAGTTCTAGAGATACATATCATTAAAAGAAAGTACAATAAAAGAATATAATGTTGAAGGCTCAAAAGCTTGCATTGGTATAACACTATAAAGTCAACATGATATATTTTCAAAGCCAATCCCTAAATCAATTAAACGTTAAACATTGCATGCACACTCATTCATTTAGTTTATATATTAATCTATCTCACTTAATTCTCATACATAATGCTCATATTCTCATAAACCAATGGGAGTTCAAAAAGATCAATCATAGATTTTTCTTTTTTTTTTCTTACAAAAGAACAAAGAAAACCAAAATATGAAAATTGACATTTTCCCAATACCCCCACAGTTAAAACATAAGATTGTCCTCAATGTTGAAAATAAAACAAAAGGAATATAAGAGAATGACAAGATAAGGGAAAAAAAGGCAAATCTGATTTTTTTTGTGCTGGGTTGCCTCCCAATAAGTGCTTGTATTTTGTGTCCTTGGCTCAACATGTGGCATGACATGCTTATTCTTTATAGAAGTGGCAATTTCTGCCGTCCAATTTTCATAGAAAGGTTTCAATCGATGCCATTGACCTTGAGTACTTTATTGGTTTCTAAACTTGTAATTTCAACATGGGGAACAATTTGCAAAGCTTGCAAAGCCAATGCTGCTTTGTACAAATTTTGGAGAACACATGTATGCCTCTCCATCTCCTCCAATTGGGTAAAATCATAGCCATAGCTCAAAGCTTCGCTTAATTCATCCACACAATTAAAATCACAAATTTGTTGCACACACTTATCAATTCTGTCATAAGATGTGATAGAATAAACATTGTTATAAGAATATTTCATTGCATCATGAAAATTAAATTCAATTTTTTCATCTCCTACCTCCATTGACAAAGTGTCCTTACCACAATCAATTTTTGTAGTGACAATTTTTAAGAACGGTCTCCCAAACAATATAAGAATACTAGAATCACAAGAATCATGCTCCATATCAAGAATATAAAAGTTACATAGAATTAGCAAACTATCAATCTTGACTAGGACATCTTCTATCACACCAAATAGGTAAACAAAACTACGATTCGTAAGTTGTATTATAATGCTAGTTTTATTCAAAGGCTCCAAATTAAGAGAATCATAAACATGTTTAGGCATAACATTTGTCATAACCCAATTTTGGGTCATTCCCAAATCTACCCAAAAATAAAATAAAAGGGGCTGGTGTCGGCAGAAAAATCAAGGCGAAAATTTTGGACATTTTTTGAAAGCTCGATCGTACCTCTTTTGTGCCCATGAATGAAGGAAAGCGCAGATTCAAGGCTAAAGTAATTTATTATCTGATAAAACTGTGTTAAAATTAAGTCAAAAGATATAATTATATTTTTATAGGCAAACTTGATGGCCAATTTAAAAGTGTAATTATGTTTGAGAATTAATTTAGGGTCCAATTAAAGGATTTAATTAAGCGCAAGGACTTAATTATACTTTAATTTGGTCAAATTACTTTTATTAAGGGCTTAATTAATAAGAAATAAAGTTTCAAATTTAATCTAGGTTCAATTGATGAAATTGGAATTTTCGGAGACCAATTTGATTTTTTCCAAAGCCAATCTTGCGAAATAGGGGGCCAAATAGAACAAATTGAGAGTCTAATGGTCAATTGAGGGTCAAATCGCACAAATCAGAAATCAAGGACCAAAATAAAATAAAAGGCACGCAAAGTCAAGATTGATATTGAAATTCTGACAGGGGTAATTGCACAAAATTCATAAGTTTAAATCCAATTGGGGGTGTAATAAGAACAATTACTAATTAAAGGACCAAACCACACTTTCACCCCCTAAAGCAACCCACCACCGCCTACACCTATTGACAAGCCACTGCACCTATCGCCGATAAGCCACCAGCACACCGTACGCAAGTCTGCTGCCACAGGAGGTAGCCGTTGTTTGCAACGGTTACCTTTTGCGTTGCCTATAAAAACGACGAGTAGAGTAAGAAAGGAGGGGGGGATAAAAAAACAAAAAAAAGCAGAAACAAAGGAGGATTTTGGATGCAGAAAGAAGAGAAAAAAATACAGAGAGTAACAAAAAACAGGGGAGTGAAAAAAGGAATAGCGTAAAAAACTCAAGCATTTTGCTTCAACCAGCCCCGACATCAACAACTCTCTATGCTTTTCTTTCTCTTCTCTCTCGGTCATTCGACTGTCTTCTCTCTCCAAAACTAGAGGACTCTCTCCCTCTCCCTCTTGGTTCAGCAACTCCAACCACCAGTTTCAATCACCAAGAGCCACTTTGTCATAACCAGAAGCCATCCCTCATCCCCAGCATCCCAATCACCATCTCCGGTGAGGCAACAGGATAACAACTCGCAACAGCAAGCACAACCAGCCACCTTCCAATGTCCATTATGGCCACCACAACCACCATTTCCGACACCACCATGACCAAAAGAACCACCTCAACCTCATCTAACCAACGATATTAACAAGTGCGTCGTTCATCACACTCGAAAATCTTCCATTTCACTATAGATCATTATCTTGCATGCACAAGGAGTGAATCAATTCATTGCCCGCTAGGCTGGTCGGGCCGGGCTTTGTGCCCGACCTGACCCTGATTAAGATGGGCTTCCATCCTGTCTGGGCTGGAAGCCCAACCTAGATGGGTCTGGGCTACCAGCCATATGGGTTAACAGCCCAACCTAGAGACAAGGTGGGTTGGGCTGTCAGCCTAGCTCGAATTTAGGTGGGATGACAACCAACTCACTGAAAAAGAGAAAAAAAAAATGAAAAATATAAAAAAATACAAAATAAAAAATTGCAAATAAAAAATATATTTTTTTAGAAAAATATAAAATGTGTTGTTTTCATGCATACGATCAATACACTAACATATTTTAAAAATTCTTTTTCTTTCAAAAAATATATATTATCTTGGAGTTTGAAGAGAAAATGTGTTTTAGCATGAATTTTGCAAAGAAAAATCATTTCTTGTATTTTTGGATTTTACAAAATGTTTGTAAAATCCAAAGGGTATTGGCCAATATTCCAAAAATATAAAAACCTTATTTTTGGTGATTTGTATTATTTATTGTTGGTATTTGGATAAATAAATCCTAAAAAGGGTTAATATCCAAAATATTAACGGGGATAATATGTTGTTATTCACTGTCGATGTTTGGATAAATAAATCCTAAGAGGTCGATATCCAAAATATTAGGCTGGGATAATATGCTGTTATTCACTATCGGTGTTTGAATAAATAAATCCTAAGAGGTTAATATCCAAAATATTCGGCGGGAATAATACACCATCATCGTTTAACCAACATATTCTTTGAAAGATCGAAACCATAACAAATCATAAGCCAACCAAAATGTCAAGCAACTTACCTTAGGTAGAGCGTATTAGGGGTGCTAAAACCTTCTCTTTACATAACCAGTCCCTTAGTTTAGAATCTCTTAAAGACCAGTTTTAGGTTTCCTAATAACCATAATACTAGGTGGCGACTCCCTCTTCTACATAAATAAAAATAAGCCCCGACATTGAATTTCCCCGCTCACAGGGAGGGTCGTCACGATGTCGCGCTTTCGCGATGGGGTGTAACAACACTAATGGATGCACCTAAATCACATAAAGAACTTTTAAAACTAGCATTGCCAATAACACATGGGATAGTAAATGTACTTGGGACTTTTGCTTTAAAGGCATATTCTTTTGAACAACAAGAAATACGACTTCTCCCTACTTACCATTTCATGATCTTTCAGTTTGAAAGCTCTTTTGATAGTGTACAACTCCTTCAAAAATTTAGCATACTTCGGAATTTGCTAGATAACATCAATTAAAGGAATGTTGAGTTCAACTTTCCTGAGAACCTTTAAGATCTCTTTTTCTTTGTCTTCTTTCTTAATCCTAGAAGAGCTAATAGGAAGGGTGATTTGTTTTTAAAAATGAAATTCATGGAGTGAGGAGTTACCTTTGGAGTGGTCGTTGTTGTCTCAGTTTGTGAACGAGTCGGTTTCTTCTTGCTACTTAATTCAATTTTTATCTCTTCTTCCTCCTCCATCTCAACTTGTTTTGACATGTTTTCTACAAGTTCTTTCTCACTTCGCATCATGATTGCACTAACATTCTCTTTTGGATTCAATGCTTGGGAGGGCAATTTTCCATTTATTTGTATTTCTAGTTTGCCCACACCTGAAGCTATTTGCCCCATTGGCTTCTCCAAATTATGAATACTTGACCTTATTTCTTGTTGAAAAGACATGATATTTTGCTACAAGGTCACAATATTAGAAGCCAAAGTTTTCATCATCTCACGAAGATCATCACTAGATGATGACCCTATAACATTAGAGTTGGTGAACAGAGGGGGCTATCTCTCTTGATATTTTGTTGGGATTGTGGTTGAAATCCATGGGAATGGAACTGTCTCCTTTGATTGCCTTGTTGAGGTGGGTTCCCATAGTAGAAGTTGGGATGATCACTCCATCTAGGATTGTACGTGTTAGAAAAGGGATCATACTTACACTGGGGTTGTCCATTGAATGTTCCATCAACCACATTCGCTTGTTCCATGTAATTTTCTTGCATTGACGGGCATATATCCGAAGCATGTCCTTGTATTAAGCATATGCCACAAACTTTTACCTGTTGTACATTTCCACAAGCCAAAGAATGCATAAGAAAAGTAAGATCATTAACTTTATTCTCAAGGTTAGAAATACTTGTTCACTTGTTTGTTTGATAAGTCTCTACGGGTGCCAAACTTTTTCGAGTTGGCTGCCATGTTTGAGATTAATTGGTGTGCAGTATCAATGATACTACAGTCAGTAGGCATCAATCCTTCATAGAAGTATTGAATGAGCAGTTGATCAAGTATTTGATGATGAGGGCATTGAATGCACAATAGTTCAAATCTTTCCCAATACTCAGTGAGTGTCTCTCCATGAGATTGTCGAATCCCACACATTTCTTTCCTTATGTTGGCAACTCAAGTGCTGGGAAATACTTTTTGAGAAAAAAATCTTCTTTTGCCATTCCATGTGTCAATGGAACCTGGAAGAATAGAAAAAAACCTGCACTTGATGACTTTGATTAGCATAATGGGTTATAAGCATAAATCGCATAGAAAACTCAAAGGAAACCAAGCACACAAGAGATTGAAAACAACGCAATAGACAATAGGATCCTACGCTAGAAAACTAAAAGTATTGAAAAACCTTAGAAAACGATAGAATTTGGCTTGGACAATTTGGTGCTATTGACCAAAGGTCAATAGTTCTTCTCAGAACAATGTTTTCCTTCAGAAAATAAAAGACCAATACCTAATTCCATAAAAAATTCTGTTTTGAACAGTACCGCTGCAAACACAAATATGTTTTCTCTTTTTTTCCAGAATAAATAAAAATCAAAGCAAGTAGAATAAATCAAATGATAACACAACAACATGAGAATCAACTAAAATCACATACCCAGTAGCTGTGCCAACATTTGTTGCGATCACACAAATTAATTATCTTAGGTTAAAACAAACCAAACAAGATAGTATAGAGCAAGCAAGGGATCAATCCCATGAGGACGTTTTAGTTCAAATTTTCATGCTATATGCTATGCAGTTGGGGGGGTGGGGGGTGGAAGTTGGGTAAGCTAGGCTAAAGCAAACTAAACAAACTAAGAGAAAATTATATAAAGCGGAAATTTATCAATAAAACAAACCTTGATTACAAGTCCACATCCACCTACAGAAATCAGAACTGATCATGAAAATGACACGTCAATTTATATTCTAAATATTTATCTCTTCTTAACATTGGTTCATTAATGGATTCGCCGTATAACTTATCTTAACCATCAAACAACCATAGTGTCCGCACTAGTAATTTGATTCAATGATGACATTAAAAACTAGATAAATTGATCAATTAAGAAACATAATTGTCCACAATATATGTTTAATTCTATTTAATGTTCTCTCTAAGAATAATAGCATAGATCCGCTACAATTATTATCATAGCTGCTTCACAAGTTCATATTGTCATCACCCAATTTTTGGGTGACTCCCCAAAATACACCACAAAATAACAAAAATAAAATAAGAAGGGTTGGCGTGGGTAGAAAAATCAGTGTTGAATTTTTGGTTGTTTCCGCAAGTACGATCGTATCTGTTTTGTCCCTAAAATAGAGGAAAATACAGATTTAAGGCAAAAAATAATTTATCATCGGATAACTCTGTATAAAAAATAAGTCAAGTGATATAATTATATTTTATGGGTCAATCTGTATAAAAATAATTATGTTTGGGAATTAATTAAGGGTCCAATTAAAGGATTTAATTAAGTGCAAGGACTTAATTATACTTTAAGTTGGTCAAATTAATTTTATTAAGGGCTTAATCAGTGAAAAATCAAGTTCTTGAATTTAATTTGGGTTCCATTGAGAAGTTGGGAATTTTCGGAGGCTAAATTGAATTTTTCCAAGCCAATTATGCAAAATCAGGGGTCCAATTGGAAACAATTGAGAGTTTAATGGTCAATCGTGGGTCAGGTAGCATAAATTAGAAATCAAGGACCAAAATAAAAAGGCGCGCAAAATTTAAGGATAACTTTGAATTTTTCACAGGGACATAATTGCACAAAATTATAAATTTTAGTCCAATTGAGGGTGCAATTAAAGGAGTTATAAGTTGAGGGACCAAATTGTATTTTTACATCCCAAAAGTAATAACCCACCAGCCACCTTTGGCCGACCACTATTCCCCACCACCTGCATGAAATCATGGAGCCGAAACTTGCATGAAATCATGAAATCAAGCAGGTTACCGTTGCATGAAATCATGAAATCAAGCAGGTTACCGTTGCATGAAATCATGAAATCAGTGGCTATATAAACTGAGGCGAGCAGGGGCGAAAAGGGGGGGAAGAGGAAAGAAAAAAACACATTGAAGAACATGGCGAAGAGGAGAACACGAGGAAGTTTCAGGCTGAAAAACTGAGATTTTTTTTTAAAAAGAGAACTGAAAACATGCAGAGGAAACAAGAGTTTTTATAGTCCTCATCTTCGGCAACATGCCTTCATCTTCTTCTCTAACGCCGGCAGGGCAACTCCGGCAGCCCTCTCTCTCTTGGTGTGGAAGTGTGGCAGCTCAACCCTCTCTTTCCTTTTTTTCTCCCGTTTCCAGCCACCACAAGCTCAACATCTCCTTCTCCACGCAACAACCCTGTTTCTCTTCCTCTCGGTCTGCAAGTTCTTTTTCTCTCCTCCAACGTCTTCTTCTCCATTTGACAGCCCCGAAGGTGCAGCTCCTCCCCCGACGATGCAGCTCCTCTCCCCGACAGCGAAGCAGTTCCTTCTCTCTCGTCAAGACAGCAGCCCAGCTATCTCCCTTCTTCTCCTGCGACGAACAAAACAGAAAACAGAAGGTAAACGGCAGCAACAGGCCAACCCGGTTCATTGGGTCGGGCTTTGTGCCCGGCCCGATCCATGTCAGCTATCCTGGGCTTCCACCCATGAGGCTGGAAGCCCATCCCAAATTGGGCGGGCTGTCAGCCTGGTGCCCGAATAAAAATATAATAAAAATATTTTTTTTTTTAAAAAAAAAACAAAAAAATCATTAAAATTATTGTTTTCTTGCATACGGCCAAATTCCATGATTTTTCCATATATATTTTTCGTAAAAATTTATGTTGCATCTTTCTCATATTTTGAAACGAAAATTGGATATCGTAACCGGTTTATGATTATTCGTTGGTATTTGGCCAAAATATCAAAAATAATTTTAAATATTTTTGTTTTATCTATTAGGGTGTAAATTTACATTGTAAAGTACATACGTGGATAAAAAAACATAATTTTAAATATTTTTGTTTTTATCTATTAGAGTGTAAATTTACATTGTAAAGTACATGCATGAAAAAAATAATAATTTTAAATATTATTATGGTGTAAATTTACACTGTAAAGTACATCCGTAGATATAAAAAAAAGGATTTTTACTATGGTGTAAATTTACATTGTAAAGTACACCCGCGGATAAAAAAGATAATTTAATAATCATTTTGTTTTAGCTGTCGCGATGTAAATATACATTGTAAAGTACACCCGCAGATAAAAAAGATTTTTACTACGGTGTAAAATTACATTGTAAAGTACATTCGTAGATAAGAAAAAAATCATAATCTGCGGTGTAAAACTACATTAAAAAAAATAATAAATAAAAAATTGTTTCTTTGAAAAATGCAGTGCAAAATTTTAACTAAAAAAACAATTATACAACAATGCAGTTTGTTGAACAACTAAATAAAAAGATAGAACAAAACATGGTTTAGGGTTTGGAGGAGGAAGATTTGTGTTTTCTTTGCTTTTGGTCGAAACTTGGTCCTCTCCTCTTTTATATATGCTTAGAAACCCTAGTATCTATTTTACAAAATAGTCCATCCTTAAGTTGATAGAATTTAGTTGTACCTTGTAAAGATCATATCTCATTCATAATACATCGTTTGGAGCTGAACTTTGGATATTGTACAGGTCTTTGAGTGTTAAATACAACAAAATTGGGTTTGCATCAATCAGACTTCTATAGCTCTATATATTTAAGTTGGAACGGACAAACAATGACATCGACAATTTGCAAGATTTGGCGTTGAAGGCTTCGATTGTCATGGTCTTCCTTATTTTATTTCTTTTCACTTAGCTTTCAATAAAGTTATGGATGTTAGCTTTTGAATTCCACTGGAATCACTTCATTTGAATCTCTAGAGCTTCCACTATGCATAAAATATCGACTGAATTCAAATATGTCAATTAACTCCAATTATTTCATTTTTGCATATTTCATCCAAAAATGTCTTCAAAACATAAAACAAAGAATATCAAGGCATTTGACACACAAAATATGCAAAACACTAGGTAAATATGGATGAAACTATCAAATAATATGGTCGCATCAATTCCAAGATGATAATCTATCATATAATCATTATCTTTAAATAACTAGCCATTATCTTTGTCGCACCCCATATCGGGAGCGCGCAGCGTTGCGACGACCCTCCCCGAGAGCGGGGAAATTCCTATGGTGGGGTCTAATCTTTATTTATGTGGAAAAGGGAGTCACCACCTAGTAATATGGTTACTAGAAAACCTGAACTGGTCTGTCAGAGATTCTAAGGTAAGGAACTGGTTGCGTAAAGGGAAAGTTTTAGCACCCCTAATACGCCCTGCATAAGGTAAGATCTTGATGTTTTGGTTGGCTTATGATTTGTTATGGTTTTGATCTTTCAAGGAATATGTTGGTTAAATGATGATGGTGTATTATCCCCGCTGAATATTTTGGATATTAACCACTTAGGATTTATTTATCCAAACACCGATAATGAATAACAACATATTATCCTCGCCGAATATTTTGGATATTGACCCCTTAGGATTTATTTATCCAAAAACCGACAGTGAATAACAACATATTATCCCCGTCGAATATTTTGGATATTGACCTCTTAGGATTTATTTATCCAAACACCCACAGTGAATAACAACATATTATCCCCGCCAAATATTTTGGATATTGACCGCTTAGGATTTATTTATCTGAATACCGACAGTGAATAATAAATTCCCAAAAATAAGATTTTAATATTTTTTGAATATTGGCCAATACCCTTTGGATTTTTACAAACATGTTGTAAAATCTCAATATGCAAGAAATGATTTTTCTTTGCGAAATCCATGCTAAAACACATTTTCTCTTCAAACTCCAAGATAATATATATTTTTTTGATAGAAAACAAATTTTTAAAATATGCTAGTGTATTGGCCATATGCACAAAAACAACGCATTTTATATTTTTTCTAAGAAATATATATCTTTTTATTTGCAATTTTGTATTTTTTTTATTTTTTTATTATGGGTGAGCTGGCTGCCAGCATGTCTGCCAACCCACTCATCTTGGGCTGGACTTCTAGCCAACATGAGTTAGAAACTGGCCTTCTTAGAGTGGTCAGGCCGGGCAAAAAACCCGGCCCTACCGGCCTGCGGGAAGTGAATTAATTCACTCCTCGCATGCAAATGCAGAAGATGCTAGAGTGAAATGCTAAATTTCCGAGTGTAATGAATGGAAAAAACTATTAATACCGTTGTGTAGAGGAGGTCGAGGTTGTTCTTCTGATCATGGTGGTGTTGGAAATGGTGGCCAGTGGTGGCCAGAATGGACATTGGAAGGTGACCGACTGTGCTTGCTGTCACAGGCTATTGCTCTACTGCCTCGCCAGAGGAGGTTGTTGTGCTGCTGAGGTGGAGGTGGAGAGGATGGTGATGGCAAGGTGGTGCTGAAGGGGTCTGAGCTGGTGGCTAGAGTTGTTGAACCGAGAGGGAGAGTGAGAGAGCGGTAGCTGGTTTGTTTTTTTAGAGAGAGGGAGAACTGTAACTGGCTAGGAGAGACAAAGGGGAGAGAGAGAGTGACGCCGGAGGTGGGGAAGGAGATAGGTTGCGGCCGTTGCGAGTGTATGATTTCGTTCTACAAATTTTATTTGTCTTCGTCTCTGTTGAATTTTTAAAATGCTTTGTTCTTCTCCCTTTCTATCTTTCTCCTCTGTCTTATTTCTCTTCTCTGTTCGTTCTCTCCTCTACTCGTAAAATCTTTCTCTCTTTCCTTTTTTGAATTTTTCTTTTTCTCTGTTTGTTCTCTCCTTCGCTTGTAAAATCTTTCTCTTTTTGTTCTCGAATTTTTCTCTAGAATTTTTCTCCCCCTCTCATCTCCTTTCTGCTCATCCTTTATAGGCAATGCAGAGGTTACTGTTGCAAGCAACGGTGGCCTCTGGCTCGGCGGCGGCGTGTAGTGGTGGTCGGTAGACGTGCAGCAAAGGCAACAGCGGGACTTCAATTTGGGAAAGTAGAAATGCAATTTGGTCCCTCAATTTATAATTGCTCTAATTTCACCCCAAATTGAATTTAAACTTATGATTTTGTGCAATTATACCCTCCGTCATAATTTCAATACCAGCCTTGACTTTGCGCGTCTTTTTATTTCGGTCATTGACTTCTGATTTGTGCCATTTAATCCTCAATTGACCATTAAACTCTCAATTTGTTCAATTTGGTCCGCGATTTCGCATAATAAGCTTGAAAAAATCAGTTTTCCAAAAATTCAAGTCTTCTCAATTGGACCCGAATTAAATTCAAGAACTTGATTTCTTATTGACTAAGCGCTTAATAAAATTAATTTGACAAATTTAAAGTATAATTAAGTCCTTGCACTTAATTAAATCCTTCAATTGGACCCTAAATTGATTCTCAAACACAATTACAATTTTAAATTGGCCAATGATTAGATCAAATTGACCCATAAAAAATGTAATTATATGTGTCAACTTACTTTTTATGCATATTTATCTAAGAATAAAATACTTTAACCTTGAATCTTCGTTTTCCTTCACTTCTGGGCACAAAAGAGGTACGATCGAGTTTTCGAAAACATCCAAAATTTCACCTTGATTTTCCTACCGACACCAGCCTCTTTTATTTTATTTTTTTGTTATTTTCATGTAGATTTGCGAATGACCCAAAATTGGGTGATGACAATCTTTATCACATATTTAACCCAAAATTGAGTATCAGAACCATGGTTGTCAAAATCGCGATTTTGACACGACATGGAAGGGGTTTCGAAAACTCAAATCGTAAAATCATAAAATCATAGCTGAATTTTTCCATACAAAAATCGTGTAGATAGAATAATCGTAAAATCATAAGTAAAATATTTCTGAATATAATATAACATAATTATGGCCATAAAACATCAAAAAAATTTAAATAATGTATATATGACTTTTTTATTGATGTGTTCTCCAATGATAAAAACTATTTTGGAGAACCATTTTTTTATCTTATTTTAAATAAAATTTAATTATTTTATATATAGTTTAATTATACAATTAATTATATAATTAATAGGAGTACGTTATATAATTAAATAATTGCTTTTGAAAATCCCTCTAACAAAAAAATTATTATTTTTAATTATATTTAAATTAAAAAATGAATTTAAATATAATTAAAAGACCGACAATATTCTAAATTTAAACTACTTATTTTATGTTTTTCAAGTAATTATTTTTTTAGGATTGTTGTATTTGAAATTAATTAATGTTATTTATTATCTTAAATTAATAAGGATCTTTTTAAAATTATTTTTAATGCAAATATTATTATTATTAATTATTTTTATTGGTATAAACCCCCCAAATTATTATTATTATTATTATTAATATCATAACCCCTCCCCCCTTAGAAACCTACTTCATCATCATCATCATCATCATCATCATCATCATCATTATTATTATTATTATTATCATCATCATCATCATCATCATCATCATCATCATCATCATCATCATCATCATCATCATCATCATCATCATCATCATCATCATCATCATCATCATCATCATCATCATCATCATCATCATCATCATCATCATCATCATCATCATCATCATCATTATTATTATTATTATTATTATTATTATTATAACAACTAAGTATAAAAGCCCCCAGGTAACATAACCCTAAATCCTTACTCCCACGCCGCCGCCCACCCTCATCTCCTCATACTCTTCTCCATTTTTTTCTTGGCTCCGTTCGAAATTTTGAGCAAATCGTAAAATCGGACCGATTCAGTTCGATTTTATAATTTCAATCGAGTTTGACCAAAATATATTTTTCTACCCGAGTTGACAAGGTTTGATGAGTTGAACATGAGTATTTGTGAGTTTCCTCTTTACTTAGAAGTTTCTTTCATACTATGACCATTCAAACTTTACTTATTTTCATGTCAATTATGTCGAAGGAGTTGTTATAATAGAAAATCCCTTGATAAACCTTCTGTAGTACCTATTAATCTAAGATAACTTAAGATTTATTTTACATTTATAAAACTCTCTAAATTTAATATGGCGTCTATATTTCTCGGATCCACAGATATATACCTTCAACTGAATTTTCATGCCCCAAAAGAGTACTTCATTAAACCAAAACTCATATTGCTAAAATTTACATCTAATTCATTGCCCCTCAAAGTATGCAATACACTCAAGTGTTTCTCATGCTCCATAAAATAACTAGAATAATCAGTATATCATTTATAAACACCACATATACTTGTCTAAGCAGGGTTAGCAAACTCGATTCATTAAATCCATAAATACTATTGGAGAATTAGTTAGCCCAAACAACATTAGATAAAACTTGTAATATCTATATCGAGTTGTAAAAATAGTTTTTAAGTTTTAAAATTCTTAAATTTCACTAATAATAATTTAATATTAAGTCTATATTTGACACCACCTTAACCCCTTTTGATTGGTAAAACAAGTAAACTATCTATGGAAACAAGTACTTGTTCTTTATCATTACCCAATTTAGTTGAAAGGTTCCATATTTCTCTTTATAAATAGCATTAAAGAATCCAAGGTGATTTACTTGGTTGACTAAACCCTTTATCCAATAGCTCTTTTACTGAATCTTCGATTTTGCTCTATAGGTGCCATCCTATAAGGTGGTTATGTTATAAAGGCAATTTTAGGTATTATATCTATAAAGACCTTTACTTCTCTTACAAATAGGAGTCCCAATAACTTTTTCTAGAAACACATTGGAGAATTCTTTAGCTATAAGAATATAAGACATCTCTATCTTTCTATTTTCTAACTTCATAACATAGGTTAAATAAGCCATAAATCATTCCTCAACATCGTCCACATAGCCATAACAAAATCATGCAATTTAGTATGACATTTCTTTCTCCTCGAAACACTATTCACATTTCTTTTCCCTTAAACATTATCCTATTTTCATCCAATCTATGTATTTGGCAAAAAAAAATGTATAAAGGAAGAAAATATAGTCTCATTTAATGTCTCCCTATCATAATTGGCAACTCTTTTATACCAAATTTATATTAATTGTCTCCTAGAGGTGTACTTATATAGATGTAATTAGATATAATATGTACGGGTAAAGATTTAATTCTACCCCTAAAAAACCCTAAACAAAGTTCATGAGAGGAATTGTAATCTAACCCCTATTTTTGCATCTATTAATGGAGTACAACAATGACCTTTTTGCTATGCCTGTTGGTTCTATGTGTAATGCCTATGACAACATTCACAATCACGCAACAACTCTAATAATGCTAATAACACCTAACATTGTTGTCATTGTTGCCAAAGTGACTATATGCCTTTTCCGAACTAATAGCATAGTCAAGCATGCTAGCGATGCTGGCAGTTGTTGTATCCACCAAGATCTTGAAGAACTGTATTCTTTCTTATTTTCAATAACACTGAATGTGTACATGTTCTTATAGCATATACAAGGCAGCTAAGTATGGAAAGTAATGACTATTTACATAGAATTTGGCTAGGATCATGGTGATCCATATTTGCTGCAGCCAACGGAACCTTTTCTCGTGATTTTAGCAATCACTCCAATGACAGCTCATGCCAACACTCCCCCTCAAGTTGGTGCATAGATATCTTCAATGCCCAACTTGTGTAGCGAGTTGTGGAACACTTTGCATAAAACAACTTTTGTAAGAATATCAGCTAGTTGGTCTTCTGACTTTACAAATGGAAATTGAACAATCATGACCTCAAGCTTTTCTTTGTTAAAATGTCGATCTATTTCCACATGTTTTGTCCTCTCATGTTGAACTGGATTTTGAGCAATTTGTATAGCTGCTTTATTGTCACAAAACAGCCTCATGGTTGGCCTAGATGAGCAGCCGATTTCTTCCACTAGCTCCCTTAGCCACAGAAGCTTGCAAAGTCCTTTGGCCATGCCATGAAATTCAGCCTTTGCGCTAGATAATGCCACAACTTTCTGTTTCTTACTTCTCTAGGTGGCTAAGTTTCCCCCAACAAAGGTGAAATACCCATCAATGTTCCGGCCCAATCTGCATCTGTATACCCATCAATGTTCAAGTGGTTATACTTCCTGAACATATGCCCTTTTCCTGGAGACGCCTTCAAATATCGTAAGATCCAGACTACAACTTCAATGTGCCCTTCACTTGGGCTATGCATAAACTGACTCACCAAGCTTACAACATAAGCAATGTTTGGTTGAGTATGAGATAAATAAATTAGCTTCCCAACTAGCCTTTGATACCCTTCTTTGTTACTTGGTATTTGATTTGGATGCTCACCTAGTTTGAGGTTTTGGATTGTTGGTGTATCCGTTGGTTTGCAATCGAGCATCCCTGTCTCAGCTAGTAGGTCAAGGACATACTTTCTTTATGAGAGAAACATTCCTTTGCTTGATCGAACCACCTCAATCCTAAAAAATATTTTAATCCTCTGAGGTTTTTCATTTCAAACTCAGTAGCCAACTGTTCTTGTAATTTAGAAATCTCCTCCTCCTCATTTCCTGTAATTATCATATCATCGACATAAATTAAAAGGGTCGTTACCATTTTCCCTCGATGTTTTAGGAACAAGGTGTGATCTGAATTGCTTTTTTTGAAGCCATATTTTTTCATGGCCAAACTAAATCGTCCAAACATGCCCTCGGTGATTGTTTCAATCCATATAGTGCCTTCTGCAGATTGCACACTACTTCGGCATGTGAGTTAGAAAAACCTTGTGGGACATCCATATACACTTCTTCTTCGAGGTCCCCACGAGGGAACACATTTTTCACGTCGAATTGGTGGAGTAGCCAATCTAAATTCACGGAGATCGACAGCAGTACCCTGACCATATTTAATTTCGCCACTGGTGAAAACTTCTCTTGATAGTTGATGCCATATGATTGTGTATATCCTTTTGCGACAAGTCTTGCCTTGTATCGATCTAATGTCCCATCTGCTTTGTATTTGATAGAGAATACCCATTTACATCCTACTGCTTTCTTCCCCTCCGGTAATGGAATAAGCTCCCACGGTTCATTCTTTTATAAAGCAACCATTTCTTCGATAATTGCTTGATTCCATTTCAAATTTCTCAAGGCTTCTTGCACTGTGTTTGGGATGTGTTACGAAGACATTTTATGTACAAAGGTCTTGAGTGGTTGCGACAGTTTTTGGGTACTGACATGATTGGCAATTGGATATTTAGTTTTCTCCTCTTTGTGGTCTGGTGAGTATCGTCTTGGTGGCTTGCCTCTGTTATACCTAGGGAGTAATTTGTAGCCAACACATTATCTTCAATATTAATAGGAGAGGGATTAGGGAACTATACCTCAGGATTATTCTCAGGAAGATAATTGGTTGACACTTAACCGAGAGGGGGCTGTTCTTGTTCATTCTTTGTCTCGTTGTTCTATGCAATTCTACCATCTTAAGTGTTGGCGGGTTGTTCTTGTTCATTCTCCATCTCATTATTCTGCTCTTCACTCGAATGTGTGCCATCTTCTATGTTGGTGACTTGTGCATTAATTTGCTCAAATCTTGTGTTTGTGTCTTTAATCTCCCAACTATAACCATGGTTTTGCTCCCCATTGTTCTGCTCTTCATCAATCATCTCCCACTGAAGAGAAGAATGGAAGCTTGGCTCTGGAAAGAAGTATTCGGTTTCTAGGAATGTAACATCCAAATGTGATATAAAGACGTCTTGCTGTAGGATCGTAACATCGGTAGCCCTTCTTATGTTGTGCATAGCCTAAAAATAAGCAGCGAACTGCACATGGATCAAGTTTGGTTCTCTGGTTTTTGTGAAGATGGACATAAGCTAGGCATCCAAATATTTTTGGCGGGAGCATAAGTATGGACGTGAGGGACACATGATGGGCTAGAGCTTGTAAGGGAGTATTAAAGTTTAACACCCTAGATGGCAAGCGGTTCAACAAGTAGACAACAATTGTGACTGCATTTCTCCAATAACGTGGAAGTGCGTTTGCTGCTGTTAGAAGGGCTCTGGTTGTTTCCAAAATATGTTTGTTCTTCCTCTCTGCAACACTGTTTTGCTGTGGTGTTTGGGGGCATGTTGTCTCATGATATAGCCCACACATTTGAAAGTATTCATGCAACTCCTTATTGTCATATTCCCCACCTTTGTCAGAGTGGAGAATCTGAAGTTTGGTAGAGAATTGGGTCTTGATCATCGTATGGAAAGAGTGAAAAATCCCTGCCACTTCATTCTTATGTTTCATCAGATATAGCCATGTCATGCGTGTGCAGTCATCCATAAAAATTACAAACCACCTGATGCTTGAAGAAACTGAGACGGGAGCTGGTCCCCATACATCTGAGTGAATTAGCATAAATGGTGTCTCACACCTTTTTGAATTTATTGGATAAGAAACTCGATGACTCTTAGCTAAAATGTAGGTTTTACATTTCAACGTTGAATTATCTGAGTTGGAAAACAAACTGGGAAATAAATGTCTTAAGTAGGAGTATGACAGGTGTCCCAAACGGTGATGCCACAACCATATATCACGTTCTTTTTTATTGAGGTGACGAGCATTGTTCGCTTGACCGACTCTGAAATCATCAATGTAGTACAGCCCCCCTCGTTTAGTACCACGACCAATAATCTCCCTTGTTAGAATATCCTGAAACAAGCATATTTTTGAATACATTAGTACACGACAATTCAAATCCTTAGTAACTTGCCCTACCGATAATAGTTTATTGGAAAGAGTTGGAACAAGTAAGGCATTTGATAATGAAAAAGAGGATGACAATGCTACTTCTCCAGCAACTGAAACTGGATATTTTTCACCGTTTGCATTGGTTATGCATGTCCATTTTGGCTGAGTCGTTTCAGTAAAATCTTGTGGATTGAATGTCATGTGGTCAGTTGCCCCAGAATCAATAATCCAATCATTGTTTCCTGATTCATTTTGGGCTAGGGAACAGTTCACTACTGTTGATGGTGAAAAATCCTCTTGAGATACAAGAGAAAAATGAGGGTTGATTGAAGGTTTTTCTTTATCTTGAGTTCGTGTCACCAGTCTGGATATCCATTGAGTTTGAAACAGGTTTCCTTTGTGTGTTTCAGATTCCCACAGTGTTCGCACCCCCTCCCTCAATTTGTGTTCGTGACTTCATGCCTGTTTTCCCATCTACTATCATCTGAAGAGAAGGACGTTGTTGCGATCTTTGTCCCCCTTTTGATATCATGGACATGCTGGAACTTGTATCTGCCTTGTTTAACATCACCATTTGTCTCAAATCTTCTCGTTGAACATGGGCATACACTGTCAATAATGTATACATGGAAAGATATCACAAGCAATTACGGATATGGAAAGCACAAATATTACATTAATTGTATATTTAATTTCCTATTGTAACAGCAGATATTACATTAATGGTAGATTGTAAATTAGGGTTTTGTACATGTATTTAGAGGCATGAGATCCTCCTGCAATAGATAAGAAAAATACATAAAAATTCAGTATTTGTGACATGGTATCAAAGCTTCAATTCTGAACCGAATTGTCAATTTTTTTTTCTTCGAATTTTTTGAGATTTCAAAGATGTCTAGAGAGACTTTTCTTACTCGATTCAATGGCAAAAATTATGCCAGTTGGGAATTCCAATTTTGGATGTTTGTGAAAGGGAAGGAATTATGGGGGCATTTTGATGGAACTACAAAAGCTCCAACCGATGCATAGGAACTGGCTGCTTGGACTACCAAGGATGCCAAAATTGTTTCATGGATTCTGGGGTCTGTTGAACCCCATATGATCAACAACCTCAGGGCATTTGACACAGGGAAGGGGATTTGGGACTACCTCAGACGTATTTATGCTCAGAATAATTCGGCTCAAAAATTCCAACTGGAATTGAGTATTGCTAACTACAAGCAAGGTAATCTATTAATTGAACAATTTTATGTTGGATTCATGAATTTATGGAGTGAATAGACTGGTATAATCTATTCTAAAGTAGCAAAGAAAAGCTTAGAGGCACTGCACCTTGTTCATGCCGATAGCTAGAGAGACCAATTCTTGATGAAGCTCTGGCCAGAGTTTGAGGCTGCTTAATTAATCGAAACCCAGTACCTTCCTTGGATGATTGCTTGAGAGAGATATTACGAGAAGAACAAAGACTCGCCACTCAGCACGAGTTGACTCAGCCGACTGCTACAGAGATGGTGAACATGGCATACATGGCTCAGGGAAAGGGACGACAGAGAGGAGTGGGTTTGCAGTGTTATAATTGCAAGGAAAATGGGCATATTGCTCGAAATTGCAGTAAGAAATTCTGCAATTATTGCAAGAAAAAGGGACATGTTATCAGGGACTGTCGTATGCGACCACAACACCTACAAGGAGGAGGGGTGCCGATGACCAGTGTTTCCATGGCCGCCGCAGCTATCTCATCGTCGACACCAGAACCGTCGTCCACGATGAGCTCTTCATCGACAACCCTCACGCCGGAGATGGTGGAACAGATGCAACAGATGATCGTGTCTGCTCTCTCGGCATGTGGATTCCAAGGTATGAAGAATGAATTTAAGTCCAGGGTTTCGGCAAATAATCTTGATTTGGCAGATGGGTTTAAGAAATTGGTAATGGAAGATGGGTTTAAGAAATTGGCAGATGGGTTTAAAATGGGAGATGGTGTTATTCCGACAGTTGGGTTTAAAGGAAAGCAAGTGGAATTAGCTAATGGGTTTAAACGAAATAAATCTGATTTTAAGTCAAATGGGGTTATTTTGGCAAATGATAAAACTTGGCTAATGGATTCGGCAACATCAAATCATATGACAAACAATGAAAATGAGTTGTGTAATGTGCAAAAGTATATGGGTAATCAGCATATACAGGTAGCAAATGGCGATAATTTGCCGATTTCGTCAATTGGTGATTTGGATTTGAATTTTAAAGATATTTTTGTGTCACCAAAATTATCTGCAAATTTGCTCTCTGTTGGGCAAATGGTAGAAAATAATTGTGAAATTCGATTTAATCATAATGGTTGTTGTGTTGTTGTGTGCAGGATCAAGTGTCGGGGAAGGTGATCGCGAAGGGGCCTAAAGTGGGACGTTTATTTCCATTACAATTTTCTAGTATTAATTCCTGTGCTTATTCTACTTTCATTAATAATAATCAGTTTTGGCATAAGAAATTGGGGCATCCCAATTCTATTGTATTGACTCATCTTATGAGACATGGATATTTGGGGAATAAAAGTTCTTGTTCAACAGAATTTTTGGATTGTAGTTCTTGCAAATTGGTAAAAAGTAAATCATTATCATTTCCTTCACATGGCAGTCGAGCTTCTAAATGCTTTGATATCATTCATACTGATGTATGGGGAGTAAGTCCTGTTCTCTCTCATGCTCAGTATAAATATTTTGTCACGTTCATTGATGATTTTAGTCGTTTCACTTGGATATATTTTCTCCGATCTAAATCCGAGGTGTTCTCAACATTTCAGGCTTTTGTTGTGTTTATTGAAAATCAATTCTCTACTCATATTAAAATTTTACGTTCTGACTCTAGGGGGGAATATATGTCTAAAGAATTTTAGGAGTTTCTCAAAAATAAAGGAATTCTTTCTCAAAGGTCTTGTCCTTACACTCCTTAATAAAATGGAGTTGTCGAGCGTAAGAATCGTCATCTTTTAGATATTGTTCGTACCTTATTAATTGATTCTTCAGTACCTACTCGTTTTTGGGTAGAGGCGTTGTCAACAGTTGTTCATCTAATTAATCGTTTGCCTTCCCAAGTTCTAAAATTTGAATCTCCATACTCTATTTTATTTGGTGTTATTCCTGAGTATGATTCTCTCCATCTCTTTGGGTGTGTTTGTTTTGTTCACTTACCATTTACTGAACGTAATAAACTTACAGCCCAAGCTGCTCGGTGTGCTTTTCTAGGATACAGTAATTCTCATAAAGGGTTTGTGTGTTATGACGAAAATGCTCATAGAATTCGTATATCTCGAAATGTTATTTTCTTTGAGAATCAAATTTTTTTCCCTTCTTGTTCATCTACACAATTCAACTCTATCCAACTTCCCACATTTGATGATGATTGTCCATCTTCTCCCTTTGAACGTTTTAAGCCAGGAATTGTATATCACAGACGTTCCACTTTGCCCCTTCCGGACACAGAACCGACATCTGATCTTCATCAACCAAGACAATCATCTCGAATTTCACGACCCCCAGACAAGTATGGTTACTCAGCTACTGCTATTGATAGTATTGTTGTACCGAAGACTTACGTGTAGGCTTCTACCCAAGACTGTTGGGCACAAGCCATGAAAGAAGAACTTCAGGCTCTTCAGGATAATCACACATGGGATATTGTCTCTTGTCCTCACGGAACCAAACCTATTGGATGCAAATGGGTATACAATGTCAAATTAAAACTGGATGGGTCTGTGGAAAGGTATAAAGCACGGTTAGTTGCTCTTGGCAATTGTCAAGCATATGGTATTAATTATGAGGAGACATTTGCACCTGTTGCTAAAATGACAACCCTACGCACTATTTTGGCAATTGCTGCTGCCAAAAGATGGTCAATTCGTCAAATGGATGTAAAAAATACATTTTACATGGTGATCTGAAAGAAGAGATCTATATGAATCCTCCTCCTGGTATGTTTACTCAACCATCAGATAAAGTTTGTTGGTTGAAACGCTCTTTGTATGGTCTAAAACAGGCACCCCGCGCATGGTTTGAAAAGTTTCGCACTACTCTGTTGGATCTCAAATTTATTCAGAGTCAATATGATTCCTCTCTGTTTCTCCAGCGAACTGCTAATGGTATTGTTGCTCTCTTGGTATATGTGGATGATATTATTATTACAGGATCTGACATTCCACTCATTGAGAATTTACAACGTTCTCTCAACATTGCATTCCATATGAAGGATCTTGGAGAACTTCATTATTTTCTTGGTCTAAAGGTGCACTCTATGTCTGATGGAATATTTTTGCATCAGCACAAATATACCCAAGAAATACTACTTTTGGCCGGTCTGGAATCAGGAAGCAGTGTTCTTACACCTCTTGAGATTAATTTAAAACTTTGTCAGAATGATGGAGATTTATTGCTTGATCCTTCCATATACAGGCAATTGGTGGGTAGTTTGAATTATTTAACTATTACTAGGCCAAATATTTCTTTTGCAGTACAACAAGTCAGTCAATTTTTACAGAATCCTCGACAACCTCATCTAGCTGCTGTCAAAAGAATTATTCGTTATCTTAAGGGTACATCCGGGAGAGGGATATTTTTTCCTGCCGACACCTCATTACAATTAACTGGTTATAGTGATGCAGATTGGGCAGGTTGTATGGATACCCGTCGATCTGTTACGGGACGGTGTATGTTTCTTGGAAATGTTTTGATTTCATGGAAAAGCAAAAAGCAAGATCGTATTTCAAAATCTTCTACAGAATCTGAGTATCGCGCTATGTCAAAATCTTCTTGGAAATGCTTTGATTTCATGGAAAAGCAAAAAGCAAGATCGTATTTCAAAATCTTCTACAGAATCTGAGTATCGCGCTATGTCAAAATCCTTTTGGAAATGCTTTGATTTCATGGAAAAGCAAAAAGCAAGATCGTATTTCAAAATCTTCTACATCTAGGAGAGGGATATTTTTTCCTGCTGACACCTCATTACAATTAACTGGTTATAGTGATGCAGATTGGGCAGGTTGTATGAATACCCGTCGATCTGTTACGGGATGGTGTATGTTTCTTGGAAACGCTTTGATTTCATGGAAAAGCAAAAAGCAAGATCATATTTCAAAATCTTCTACAGAATCTGAGTATCGCGCTATGTCAGCCGCATGTTCTGAAATTGTATGGCTCCGGGGTTTGTTACCCGAACTTGGTTTTACTCAGCACCATCCTACACCGCTTCATGCCGATAACACAAGTGCTATTTAGATTGCTTCTAATCCTGTGTTTCATGAACGCACCAAACATATTGAGGTTGATTGTCACTATATTCGTGAGGCTCTTGATCATAATGTTCTTACGCTACCACATATTTCCACAGAACATCAGACTGCTGATGTCTTCACGAAGGCGTTACCACGGCCACGACACCAACTGATGATTGAAAAATTGATGCTTCTTGATCGACCAACATCAATTTGAGGGGGGATGTCAATAATGTGTCCATGGAAAGATATCACAAGCAATTACGGATATGGAAAGCACAAATATTACATTAATTATATATTTAATTTCCTATTGTAACAATAGATATTACATTAATGGTAGATTGTAAATTAGGGTTTTGTACATGTATTTAAAGGCATGAGATCCTCCTGCAATAGACAAGAAAAATACACAGAAATTCAGTATTTGTGACATACACCTGCTCAACTGTTGGAACAAGATGGAGTTGAAGCAATCAGCTCTAATCTTGTCCAAGGGATCATCAAGTCCATCCAAGAAAGTATAGACTTTATCTTCCTGTATAATAGAGTTATACTTCTGTATATCAACCTCACACTTCATGGGATTTGGACGTCTAAAATCGATCTCTCTCCAAAGACTTTGAAGAGTGTTGTAGTATGTCTCGATCGATCCTTCCCCCTGTTTGAGTTTTGTCACTCTTCTCTTGAGATCATAGACTTGTGAGGTGTCGGAGCCATCAAAATACGTTGTGTCAACAGTATCCCATACTGCCTTGACTGTTGGAAATCTGATATAATTTCCAATTAGGTGTGGTTCCATGGAGTTTATTAGCCATCCCTTTACCCCTGCATTATCAGTTCTCCATTACCTGAAAACAGGGTCTGTCTCTGTAGGTTGTGGAAGATCTCCATTTATGTATCCCAACTTGTCATTGGCAGAGATATACATCTCGACCACTTGGGACCATAAACCATAGTTCATATCATTCAATTTGATACCGATCGGTGTAGCAACAACGTCGTGAGTTGTTGCAGTTCTTGTCTGACTCAACATCTATGTTAGTTTGGATGTTAAGTCAGCAAGGGTTGAAGGATCTATAGGGGAGGTAAGGTTTGTCATTTTCTCAATCTTCTAGAGTTCTGTCTTTTGTCTCCTTTCTGTTGTCTCACAGAAAAGGAAAGAAGGAAGAAAAAAAATTGACAGATCCTAGGATTGAGGCTCTGATACCATGAAGAACTATATTCTTTCTTATTTTCAATAATACTGAATGTGTACATGTTCTTATAGCATATACAAGGCTGCTAAGTATGGAAAGTAATAACTATTTACATAGAATTTGGCTACGATCATGGTGATCCATATTTGGTGCAGCCAACATAACCTTTTCTCGTGATTTCAGCAATCACTCCAATGACAGCTCATGCCAACAGATCTTCCTAAAATAGTAGCCAAAATTTTGTTTTTGAAATCTCAAAAGATAAAAACTTACTTTCATATAAAATAAACTTGCATCACGAATTTAATTAGTAATTAACATAAATAATAGTTAAAATATATAATTAACAACCCTAATTGTCTATTGAAAGGTTTGTTATCACTTTTGGGTTTTATGAAATACATACACATAACAAAAACAATAAATTTAAAAATTTTCAGAAGTTTCAAGGACCTTATTAGACATCTATTTTTTAGGATTTATGCAAAGATTATATAAAGATGAGACGTTCTTAATATCTTTGAATATTTGCTTCAAGACTGATTGTCATAAACCACAAGTCGTCCAAATATCCAACATTTTATGGTAATCCAAACAAATTTCTAGTGTGAAATCTTCTAAACACTTATATTTTCCACTTAAATTATATCACAAATATTATTTTAGACTGATTTTATAAATTTATTCAATCAAATCTTTTCTTCTTGATCGTTTGTTTCTAAGTCTAGAATTATAATCTCCTATATTAACTACATTTTAGTCAATTTCTAAAATTTATTTACAATCAAGTTACACTTGATTAATCATCTCATTTTAATTTTTGACCAATAAGTTTCATATGTGTGGCCCATTAGGTTCCTTATTAATTTGACTCAAATACAAATCATTATCCTAGATAAATAAGATAAAAAAATATTTTTTTATTATTATAAATTCAATGTCTAACAATCTATTATAATCATCAAAATATCAACTAATTTATATTTGAAGATCAAGTACAATGTCTAACAACTTGTCATAATCACTCAAATATTAAGAAAGTCATGAGTGGTTTGAGTTAAACTTTGAGTGACCAGTTTCATAGTACAATTATCATCTCTTCATCATTAGTGTTCCAATTTAGACATTATAACATGAAATGTCTTTTTTTTATTAAACCATGTTAGTTCTTAAATTATAATCATTGATTATTTGAATAAAAAATTCAAATTCTTTTCAAAACTCACTATACTTAAGCCAATTAGTTCACAATAAATACTATTTCATAACATATGAAATATATTTTTTAATTCATATAAAGTGATGAATCCTCTCTTGATTATTTAAATATTTTTATATAATTTATGTTATACTCATATTTGTCTATTTGTTACCCTTTATTAGAGCAACATGTGTTAGAATCAAGTCGAATACTAAATTTAGTGTATGCATGAGTCTCAAAAACTCTAATTAATTTCCAATCTTAATAGAACATTAATCATGAATAGTTAGAAACAATGTTTTGATGAAATAAGAATCGTATAATTATAACAATATTCTCCAATGCAAAACATTTTTGTTTCATAAACATTATCTTCATAAAAAGTTATCCTTATATTTTAATAATTAGCATACATGCATGTGGTATTAATAAAGAAAAATAGTTTGTATTATAATTCAAACCTAAGCTAACATTGTGATTTCTTATTAGTTATTCTGACGAGGACTGTCCCCAAGGGGCATGACGTGATGGTAAAGAAGTTGTGATCTGTATAACAGGTCTTGAGTTCAAGTCAGAGCGTGCATTATTTATAAAAGTTTAGGACAACCGAGGTTTGACTCACTTATCTAACAAACAAAATGCGCTTTCCATAGGTTTCCTTGTATCCTAAAAAATAAAAATTCTAATGAGGACTTTAACTTTGAATGTAACTAAGATTTGGTCCCATCTTGTTCATTCAAACTCTTATAGTCAATTGCTTTATCGAAGTCGATCATGACAAAATGTACTATCATGAATTTGATTGAATATGACATGGTCAGTTCTGTTATATATATAGGACCTGGTATTCTAATTATATCTTAAAGTTTGATCAATATTCTTCACAAATTGTCATAATAGATCGAAAGATATGATATGCAAATGCTATCATAGTGTATGTACATGTTAGGGCTTTAATTTATGAAAACCATATTGATCAGATGAGTGCAAATGAGACTCATACTCAGTTATTAAGTGGGATCCCCCGACTGCGAATCCAACATCCAGCATGAATTGTTTACTAGTAAAAGTGAAGTGTTCCAATGAGAAACATAGATCACAGCAGAATATATTGATAGGAAATCAACAACTACAGACGTTGAAATCGTATATATTAGAAACAAAATTTGAAGAAAATAAAACAAAATAAAGTTTCTTAGCAAGACATTTAAGCATCATCAATCAGATTACAACTACAAATTTCAATAAACATCATTATTAATCAGACTTCAACTAAAAACTTTAAGAACCAGGTGCAAGCCTGTCCAGCATTTTGATCACTAATGATCTACAAGTTGCTGCATGTTTTGGAAAAACTTGTCCATACAACTACTCATGAACCCTTTGCTTCCCAGAATATTTCTCCATTCGGTGTGATTCTTCTTTATCATGGAACCCACCTCGCTCTCTTCATCCATGGCAGACTTGATAGCATTTCTAAGGTTCTCCTTTGTAAACCAGCCTTTCTCATCTCTTTCCACCTCCACAGCCACCTTCAACTCTTCAGCCATTAACCTCGTGTTCAAGATCTGGTCACCCAAATGTGGCACCAGAACTATTTGACAATCGCTCATCAAAGACTCCCACATTGATCCAAACCCACAAGTGTTCACAAAACACCCTATCGATGGATGATCTAGAATCTCCAATTGTTGCACCCATCCACCCCAAACCACTCCTCTCCCCTTGACCCTCTCTTCAAACCCCTCTGGCAATGCTTCTTCGATTGTTGATGAGCCCACAGGTGGCTTTAAAGCCACTAAAAACGGCAAACCCGTTGACTCGAACCCAAGAACCAGTTCTTGTAGCTGCTCCTTTTCAAGGACGCGTTGGCTTCCAAATGAGCAAAATACCACCGAGCCAGCTTCAAAGCCGTTTAGCCATTGAGCCCACCTGTCTTCTAAAGGAACCCTGGCTGATTCAGGCAACACGGGTCCTGTTAAAAAAATTGGTTTCCCATACTGGCTACCGATGTAATCACACAACTTTCCTTCAATCTCATAGCATGTTCTTATCGCGATTGCATCGCATCCATTCATTCCTATGCAGGATCTCTCATAAAACGTCACCCCCTCACCGAAGGGCTGTGATACAAAGAGCAATGAGCGCGCTTCGTGGCCTCGGAGCACGACGGAAGCTGATGGATAGCCGGTAGGTGGCAGTGATAATTCAGCCTCGGAAATGGGCTTACCTTTGACAACATTACGTGCTGGGACGAGAACTATTGCTATTGCAGCAGCAGAAACAACAGAATATTTTATCGTCTTGATCCCAAGGGGCTTGGCCACCTCTGGTATCCAGGATGCCATATCATACATGACAAAATCAGGTTTTTGGTCGCGTATAATTTTCTCAACCTGGTCTCTCGTGCGATCCATGGCAACGCAAAGAAAATGAGTCAAGTTGATAGGAATATCGGAGGCAGTCTCGGTGCCAAGAGGGAGACCTTCAACATGAGGAACCTTCACAGGGTGGAAAGTGATGCGATCAGGGTAGAAATTGAAATGTTGTAATAATTTAATGGCTTTTCCGGGTAGCAAGAAAGATATGGTACAACCCTTCTCTACAAGCTTGTTTGATAGGTGGAGGAATGGGGTCAGGTGACCAACAGCAAACCAGGGGAACATTAAGATGTGGAAATTCGTTCTCTTGGAGATGAGATCGCTCATTTTTGCAGTAGATAATGCTTCTTGTTTTCTCTTGGAAGAAGATGACTCAAGCCTCCTATATATATATATATATATATATATATATTATTTTTCGCTCTTCTCATTAAAGAATTTTACGCATCATTCTCCAACTTAATCTCTCCATTAATATTGAAACCGGCGGTTTCAATTAGGATGAGAGAGAGAAAAAGAATATTTAAGCTATTAGTTTTTGTCATGTATTAGCTCATGTTCATTTAATTTGAAGTAGTTGAAATTTAGGTAGGAAATAAATATAGCAATATGTCACATGATTTTTGAGAAAAACTAGAAATGTATTAGCTCATGGTTTCTTAAGTTATTGTCTGTGTTTGATCCATGATCACTAGAAAAACTTGAATTTACTGTCTTGTTAGAATCAAGGGTAATTGATGTTGGATCATTAATCCAACGTTGGGCTTATATGAGAATAATTATGTGTTTGTGGACTGTCAAATAAGGTGAAGCCTGATTAAAAATGATCTGCTAAGTATGTTTAGGCAATTGGGTTTTGATGTGTCTAATAGGACGTGGACCTTTAATGTGTAGAGATTACGGGGTTATTCCTATTTTAGTGATGGGCTAAAATAGGAATACCAAAGGGTGAGAATGCCAAAAGGCACTTGGTTGCCTATATATAAGGACATGGTCCCCAGATTGCACGTTCGACATTCTCACACTGACATCCCATTATCAGAGAGAAAATAAGAATAAGGTAAAGAGAGAATCAAAGGGCTCTCTAAGGTGAACGTGATAATCTGGAAGGTCATCCGTACGCCTCTAGATAGCGACTTCCGGATATGGATTCAGGTACGCTTCCGCTTTATAGTTTATGTTGTTTATTCGTTCTTGATAATTCAATATCAATACAATTTTTATATGTTATGAAATGATAGATCTAACAAGTGGTATCAAAGCCATTTCATGTTGAATTATTAGGAAATTGATTAGCAAACTCAAGTAGATAGAACTCGATTTACCAGTACAGATTAGAGATGAATCGGTTTTAGACTCTAGTTGAAATAAACTGCTGCTAGTTGAAGATTTCAACCAGTTTGTGTGTTTATTTATTATGTAAATATATATAAAACACCAGTGCAGGCTTGGAAAGCCAGCGCTAGTGATGCAACTGGCAGCCACAGTATACAGAAAATTAAACTGGCAGCCCGTAGGCTGCCAGTGTTAATCACATGACCAGCGTTGGCCTTGCCAGCGCTGGTGAAGACACATAAAAATGGCAGCCCGTAGGCTGCCAGTGAAGATTAAAGAACCTGCGCTGGCCTGCCAGCGCTAGTGCAAGAAATCAACTAGCAGCCTGCGGGTTGCCAGTGAAGATGAAGCAACCAGCGTTGTGAAGGCCAGTGATGATGAAAGCTGGTAAAGGAATAGCCTAAAGGCTGCCAGTGTAAGAAAATTAGTGGCCATCTCCGTTCATCGTGCTGACCATTGGCAACACTAAAAAAAAGGAAGGCAAGGGACAACTTTACAGAGATGTAACAACTGCCTTCAAGAAAACTATTAAGGGGCAGCTGTTACAAAGATTTGTAACATCTGCCAAGGGCAAGCTGCAGCCGTAATAATGGTTGCAACAATAATAAATTTCCTCTCCACATCCCCTAACGGGCCTGTGGCAATATTGAGGTTTGTGGGCTTCGACCCACGGCAAACAAATAAGAGTTATGGATTGTAGGCCCACATAAATTATGTTGTATTATGGGCTTTGGCCTATAGAAAATTTTAGCCCATAATAAAATATGGATTAAGCAGGATGGTTTAGGATTCGAGTTGGGCCGACCCTGTCCAGCCACAAGGTCAAAGTCAACAATTGACTTTGTAAAAAAAAAACAGCCAGGACGACCCGGTCTGATATTCGGTGCAAATTTATTTTCCAAATATTGGTGTAATGGTATATATTTTGCAATGAATTAATTAAAACAATATGTCACCAAAGTGACCTCTTTTGTAGAGATTAATTTCATTTTGAAATATAAAGGGTTACGTGTATGCGATTTATGTTTGTATTGATCGGCCCCAAAGGAAGCTCAATATTTAAAGTAAATGCATGCGCACATGTAGTAATCAACATGTGATGATTATTTGGTTTTACATGTGACTAATTAATTTACCCAAAGGCCAATTTATTTTTTGACATGTTCTTATTATTAATGTTTGATTACTACATTAAGATATCACTTACAAATTAATCTTTTATCCAAAGATAAAATATTAATGGAGTGTTCGATATCTTAAGATGAGTTTTACCTTTATTTGAATTAATTTTGCTTTTAAGATAAGTTTTGTACATGAGCATGTTTTTCAATTGTTGTTGTTCTCTTTTCAACGATTAATCCTGCTAATACAACTGCCAGTATCAACTCAATTGCTATGCTTAATGGCTCTATCTTCAAGTCTTGGAAAGACAATCTTTTGATTGTTCTTGGAGTTATGGATCTTGACCTTGCGTTAAAGACTGATTCTCCCCCACCACTTACGGGTGAGAGTACCTCTGATGAATGAGGGATATGGAAAGGTGGGAGAAATCAAATCGCATGTGTATGATGATCATGAAGAGAGCCGTTTTAGAAGCATTCAGGGGCACAATGTCTGATCAAATCACTACAGCTAAGGAATTCCTTGCCAATATTGAAAAGTGATTCGTCAAGAATGAAAAGGCTGAAATCGGTACGCTCTTGACAAGTCTCATTGCAATGAAGTATAAAGGCAAAGGCAATGTAAGGGAGTACATTTTGGAGATGTCTCATCTTGAACTCTCTGAGGACTTGCTAGTGCATCTGGTTTTAATATTCTCATTAATCCAACGTTGGGCTTATATGAGAATAATTATATGTTTGTGAACTGTCAAATAAGGTGAAGCCTAATTAAAAATGATCTGCTAAGTATTTTTAGGCAATTGGGTTTTGGTGTATCTAATAGGGTGTGGACCATTAATGTGTAGAGATTACGTGATTATTCCTATTTTAGTGATGGGCTAAAATAGGAATACCAAAGGGTGGGAATGCCAAAAGGCATGAATACCAAAAGGCACTTGGTTGCCTATATATATGGACATGGTCCCCAGATTACACATTCGACATTCTCACACTGACATCCCATTATCAGAGAGAAAAAAAAGTTAAGGTAAAGAGAGAATCAAAGGGCTCTCTAAGGTGAACGTGTTAATCTGAAAGGTCATCCGTATGACTCTAGATAGCGACTTCCGGATATGGATTCAGGTACGCTTCCGCTTTATAGTTTATGCAGTTTATTCGTTCTTGATAATTCGACATGAATACAATTTCTATATGTTATGAAATGATAGATCGAACAATTGATTGATTGTAATTAGAAAAAAAAATATATCAACACTTGTAGCATATGTTAACGGAGGTAAGCTATATTGTGCAATTTGATAGAGTTTAAGGGTTTGATCGAATAAAATTTATTCATGTTAATAAATTTGACATTTTGAATTTTATTATGGGCTCATGTGTTCAAAAATAAATAAATATTCTAATAGGGTTCACCTATCCTGGAAGATGGATATGTTTTCTTGAAAATAAATGTTCCAATTCAAAATTGGTTAAAGCTCGGACTAATTGATTTTTTTTGTTATTTCTATATATTTAAATTTTAGCTTATTTGTACGTTCAATATTTTTAATAAACTGGTTATAAAATTCTGAAACACGTGCGAAAACATATTTTTTTAAGTTTTTGTATAGAATCACTAAACAACATGTTTTCTTTTTGTATTAATTCTTTTATCTTTTTTTATGAAGTATTTGAAACAAAAAAAATGAAATAGTACACACATATTCTCTTTTTTAATTATATTTTTCACATCTATAAATTACATGTTTACAAATAAAAAAATCTAATGACAATTTAAACAAACATATAAATATCTAAAATTACAAAATATTTCTCAAAAATATCAAAAATAATTTGTAGGATTTGTGTGTGGATTCAAACGTCGTTGCCGATGGACACAAATCTGAGGGGAGGTCGGGTGTTGGTGGAAGCTTACGGGCAAGATGGAGATGCATCATGTTGGCTTTGTGGGGGGTGTCATGGAGAAAACAAAACTTTTAAATGGAAAAACTTTCTTGGAGGTATGGCTAGCCTCTCCTGCAAATGATTATGGCTCTTTAAGTGTATTTGGATGCTTAATATATGATCATGCTACTGAGTTCAAGATAGATCCTGAGTTCAAGATACCATGCTTTCTGGGTTTTAGTGAAGGAATAGAAGACTAGAAACTCTAAAAAGTTTATTGAATCAAAGAAAGTTCTTTTGAGTAGAACTTTTAATGAGTCTATCATGCTACAATAAGAGAAGAAGTCACAAGAGAATGAGAAACAAGCAAGTGATGAGTGAGATATGGAGTTTCGGGATTGTACTAGGAGTAAGTAGCGTGTTTGTAACATCCCTCCAATGATATACAATATACTGCCTCCGTGGACGTACCTGATTTGAGAAACTACGTAAATTTTTAAAAAAAAATTTATATATTTTCTTTCAACCGAGTTTTTTATTTTTAAATTCTAGAAAACATGATTTTTTTTATGAACCCGAGTTAAATAAGTGAAACTCTGATTATCATATACTCGTATAAAATGAGCATGTTCTTCCTCGAGCACAAAACCTGCAAGACAAATCTCAATCACATAAGTTTTCCCTAGGTTATGGTTCTAGTCTTCCCTAGGTTGGTATCAGCTCAAGTAAGGAAGCAGCAACGGAGTAATTGCTGGAAACCAAAGAGCGTGGATGTCAGTTACCCCCGAAATTTCTCGATCACATAAAGTTTTGAAAGAACAACCGGGCAGCAAAATGTGGTCATCATTATTTTTTCAAATAATAAAGACTTTGATGGAGAATATTTATGCCGTTACTCAAGCTAATTAAACCAAAAATGGAGATAATAAATAAAGAGTAAACAATGGGGCTAAAGAGTAAACAAATAAAGTATTACTATTTTAGATATATAAACATTCCACGTGTGAAAAAATAAAATAAACTATTGCTAGTTTTTCTGTTTAGTTTTCTAAAATCAATGGCCGGCCATTTATTATAATAATTACAATATAAAAAACTATATATTTTACTAAAAAAAATATAAAAAACAAATCACAAAAAAACTTTGAGCACAGGGAAATTGTTTTTTTCTCAATGAAAACAAGAGGAAAACACTTTTCGTGTGTGCGGAAGGGTTAGTACTAAATTTGTTTTTTATTCGAAGCTACCTTCCTCAGATGTAGTTTCTTAGAGCGCATTACATGTATGTTTTAAAAAAATTAAAAGAAATTATTTTATTTTATATTTTATTTTTTTAATTTTTATAAATTATTTTGATATACTGATATTAAAAATTATTTTATAAAAATAAATAATTATCAAAATTATTTAAAAAAATATTAAATTTTTTTATCTATTTTTATTTTAAGTTAATTTTTTTAATGTATTCAATTTTCTTAGCTGATATGAAAAATAATATTTTAAAAATATATAATATCAATATATTTTTGAATGAAAATCATTTTAAAAACAACCTCAACTTGTGAAAAATTAAAAACTACTAAATAAAAATATATCATAATTTGAATAGAAAAAATCAATAAAAAAAGCTTAATAATTCTTTAGTGAATGTATGAAAAATAAATGAATAAATGATTTAATAGTATAATAATAATTTTTTACAGCTTTTCTATATATAATGATTCAAATCTAATAATTTATCATTTAATGTTCTATTCGTTAAAAATCCTGTAACTCAATATTGTTTTTAATTTTTTACCTTATTTCTTTTAAATTATATTATTTAACATTAGTAATAAACACAAAAAAATATCCTATAATTAGTTTTTTTTTTACATTACCTAATAATTTTTTTCTGTACGTTGATTATTTCGCTCAGATGTATCGAATCACAAAAAATATCTAGCACCATTAACATTTTTTAAAATGTTAAAAAATCTAACACTATTCTGCGTAGGCTTAACTTCTTCTTTAATATTATTTTTATTAATATCATTTAAATTATAATCACTATTATTATCATTATTATATTTTTTGTCATTATTGATATTTTTTATATTATATTATGAGTTATTGTTATTATTACAATCAAAGTCATAATTATTAACATCGTAAGCACTATAACCATTACAATAAATTACAATTGCTATTATCATTATGATTAATAATGTCACTTTTAATACCATGATTGTAACACCTAAGATTATGATTATTATTATTGTTAAAACAATAAAAAATATTAAATTACCCTGGAGAAAAAAGTACAATTATTATTATTATCCTGAAAATAATAGAAATAACAAAATTATCCTGAAGAATTATAAAAACTTTAACAAAAGAGCAAACAAATATGAATATAATTAAAAATTAAAATCAAAACTAAGAGCATACACATATAAACATAGACAAAATATAGAGACTGTTTCAAAATGATTGAAAAAAATAAAAGAATAAGGATCAAAATAAAAATAATATATGATAAATGTTAATCTAAGGATAAAATTGAAACTTCTATACCGAAAAATTTAAAGGATTTAAAACCAAATCCAAGATTAAAAGAATAAGGACATAAATAAAAGCCAAATACATAATCAATTTCAATTGAAGGGTGAAATTGAAACAAATCAAATATGTATAATAGAAATTAGGCCAAACAAAACAATCAAAAGAGGAGGGATCGAACTGAAAACACCATAAATCAAGGGGATTTCCGTGTAATATAGGGTGCAGGAGAGATAAAAGGAGAAAAAAGAACAATAGACCATGGTCACATTTTCGGCCACCGTGAGACGACACACACACCACATGTGGAAGAGGACATGACAATATACATGGTTGATGCGTCCGGTCGACACACCAAGAGGAGCGTGAGGAAGAACATCGTTGACGCGTCGGTCGACACACCAATAGTATTCTACAAAACATATATTAAATAAACTATACACCCCTACAATCAACTTGTATTTTATCTTATTTGAAGGTAATATGGTTATTTTACTGTGCATTGAAGTGTAAAAAATCAAAAATATCTCCGGGTAGACAACTGTTTGTTGTATGTTGGCAAGGGTAAAATCATAGTTTTACCGTGCAAAAATACATGGTAAAAACACAAATACCCTTGAAAAATCAGAGAATGTTAACCAGTCTCGTGAAAAAATAAAAAATACTCCCGATTCCGGTGCTTAAATTAACAGACTGAGAGGCAAAATAATAATTATACTATTATAATCTTCAAAATATTATGTCTACTGCTGCGGTGAAAAACGAACACGGTTTAACATAATTCTTAATAAAAAAAAACTAATTATTTTAAATGAATTAGGAAGAAAAACAATAATGGAGGGTCTTAAGAAAAAGACCACAAGTGCGAGCAATGTGAACGCGCATCTGGCCCAAAATAATTGGCGCACATGTAAAGGCTTGTGAGGGTAGTCCCAAAAGCATAAACAAAGTGGACCTGCTAAGCTATTGGACAAAACAAATGCTCCTAAACATATATCCGGTACATCATAATCAACTTGATTTCTTTGTTTTTATTCATTTTAATCCTTTATTTTTTGGAGATCATCTTCCATTCAATAATTTGGTTAAGAAAGGTTCTAATCGCATGACGATAAAAATCAAAGCAAATCGCTATTGAAAATTCATATTGATTTGTGAGTATGTGCATAATGAATTTTGCACAATAAAATCTCTATCTCTTTTGGTGTTTTGGTTAATTTGAATTTACAAATATTTAATTTATTGAATATACATAAACACATGCACACTACATTTCATGACATATGTTTTGCTTGTCTTTCATTAAGCTATTTTATTGGGTTTTTCTTTCCAATGATTTATTTATCTTATTTTCTACCTCCATATTATTTTATAAAAATGTGAATATTGAGTTTTAGTATAGAAAAACTCTCAATTGTTAAAAAAAATGCATTTCATATATGATAAAAAAAACATATATAAATGATATGTAATTCTCCCACCTCATTTATACACCCCTATATGAGAAAAAAAGAGTCGTATAATAAGAAAATAAAAACCCAAAAGAAAAGTATAAACTATTAAATCATCTGATCTCAGTGTGTGATCTTATTTAATAGTTTATATATATTTTTGAATTATTTTTTTAATCCATAACATTAGTTATATAAGATGTATGGACATATCCATACAATACATAAGATTAATTAGTTTTCCCACCTTACATAACATTATTTTGTCATAGTTATCATTAAGGGTTAATAAAAAACTGAAAAAACTATTAAACTGAAAAGGCCAAAATGAGAAGAAAAAAAACCTTGTATCTAGCAATTAACACTACTGGATTTAAACTCTCACCCAATAAATAACAATTCGCGAACGAGAAGTAAAGATTGACGTCACAGAGTTTATTGATCTTCGATAAGTCATTTTTAGTTCTTTAGAGAACTAAGAAAGAGAGAATTCTCACCTTACAAGCACACAAAGTTATAATCGTAATTTGAATATCATTAAGCATAAATATAATCTAAACTTAGGTTATATATATGTTTTTAAACTAAGCTAAACCCTAGAATACCTAAAGATATGGACTTGTATACCTAATGATGTGTATTTACCCTAAAACACAAAATATAAATTTAAAATAAAAAAAGTTTAAGTTGCAGCCACATAAAAATAAGATAAATAAGATTTATTTGGTCTTAAGTGTTGTTGACTTTTAGTTTTCCTTCCTAGAATAGAAAACCTTTTCTTTTGAATGTTAAAAATCACCTTTTTCTTAGAAAGTAATCTAGACTTGGACTTTATGTCATATTAGAAAAAATAAGCTCAAATCAAGGTTGACATAAGACTTAACACATCATCCATTTATAGAACTTGAATAGGGTCTCTTATGGATTTGAATTAGATGAATTAGAGGCTGCCTTTTAAGTTTCATAGACATCATTTGTCCCTTCTCCATGTTATTTAAACTAGCTTATTCAATGCAACTTTAAGTTTCTTTACCCTAGCTTTTGTAATAGACTTATTTGGCATCACCAATAGATTATTTGCATGACTGAACTATTGTTGGGTTAATCCTCATCAAACCATAATATACTTTTATTTTAATGCCTATGAATTCATCTTTGAGAACGGAGTTTAATGAAGCTTGTTTCACCTTTATTTGATGTTAGTTAAAATAAATCAAAGCTCAATATTTTTTTTATTTGATTGGATTTTGAGTTATTTGGCTAATAATAATGTTTTTGTTGCTAGAAATAGACTCATGGTATATTTGTTTTCATGTTTTTAGATGAAAAATAATTGAAATATTTGTTTTCAATATCCAAAAACTTTGACTCTAATTTTTCAACCACTAGAGCCACGTTAAGTGATCGAAAAAGATGAAATATGAGTGATGCATTGTATATCAATACAAGTGATGAGTTGACATGAAATATCTAAAAAAAAATCTTGGTAAGATAATGTGTTATCTTTTTTTTATATAAAAAAAAACATGTAGGCTTGAGCTTACAAGCCTATGTGCACATGAATTACATGTGGCTATGCATGCATATCAAGCTCATGAATATTTAACATTTTTTTTTATCTCTTTTATCTTTTGGAGTATTTTTTAAATGATTATCCAATTATGTTATTAATATTAGTAATTTCTTTTCAAATAATTATATTTGAATCTAATGTGCATAATGTTCTAAATGTGGATAAACTTCTATTTCTAAACTTTTAGAATAAATTTTTTATATTATTTATTCCAAGTTTTTTTTATTATAGTTATATTTTCTTGATACATATGTGTTACAATTATAAATTTATTATTCAGTTATTGTTTTATTAAAAACTTCTTTTAAGATTATATTAAGTTTTTTGTTTAAAAAGCAAGACTTTTAATAAAATAGTTTTTTTTTTAAAAGAGGTTTTGATGAAAGAGATACATGTTCTTAACACTAATTTCAAAACTGTTTGATTTTCTTTTGGATATTTATTTTAATTATTTATAGTTTTCATGCAATTAAGAAAGTAAAAATATATTTTTTGACTAAAGAATTAAATATAAGAAAAAAACTGAAAATTTATGCTACCAATCATATATTTTATGTATAATTTAAACTATTACATTTGTGATGAAAAAATATTATTATTTTTATATAATCAAATAAAAGATTTCAACAACAAAAATATTTTTTTGTACATTTATCTTCCAACTTCGCGTTTTAATCTTTGGTGAGCATTAATGATTTTTTTTTTTAACTTTTCTAATGATCTATTTTATGATGTAAGAAAAAAATATTTGTTTGGTAGTGTGGTTAAAGATTGTTTTTAAAAATATTTTTTGTTTAAAAATATATTAAAATGATATATTTTTTTTTTATTTTTAAAAACTTATTTTTGATATTATCATATGAAAATAATTTAAAAATAGTTAAATTTTTAATTAAAAATAAAAATAAAAATAAATTTATTTATTTTTTAAATTTTTTTAACACAATGAAAATGATGTCAAATTCTTGTTAGGCCTTTACATTTGGTTTAAAAGAAATTAACTTGAGATTCCATTCATTTACAGTAAAATCTAAAAACGGTGAGGTGCCCAAAAGATACGATGATGTCCGAAAAGAAGCGGTTGAAGATAACGCAAAAGAAAAGATCCCAAATACAAGAAACACACATTTTCCCTCCCATCTCTGCAAGCACTCTGAGATGTTGCATTTACAATGCCACAACTTCCACCATCTTTCTCCCCAATTCTTCCCTCTCTCTCAGCACCACACTAATCACCATTTATTACCTCTGAAGTTTCTATACAAACCCACCATTTTCACGCCTTTCACTCTCTCAGCCCTTCCTCGTTCCAGACCAGACCCCCCGCTATGGCTTGCCCAGTTACCAGAACAAGCACCACAACCGGAAGAAGAAGGTCCCATAGAGTTATTGAGGTCTTATCCTTCCATTTTCGCAACCTCAGATGATCCTTCTCCTATTCAGGTTGCTACTAGTGTTCTCCTAACCGGTGCCATCTCTGTTTTCCTCTTCCGCTCTCTTCGACGCCGTGCTAATCGCTCTAAAGAGCTGGTACTTTCCATATTTTTTCTGTTGTTATTGATGTGCTCATATGGAAATTGGAATTAGAAAGGTAGTGAGTTTGGTTGATGGGGTAATGCTACTCTGGCACAATTAAGTGGTTCTCTCCCATAATTCAATTTTGTTTTGTGGTAAATATGTTTCAGTTTGGATTTTTTATTTTTATATCTTGTCTTGTACTCTTTGAGTAATTTACAAATACCCTTTTGATCAGTGGTTTTATTGCCCTTTACATTCTCATGGGAATTTGCATATATGTGCTGTTTTAGTGCTAGATTCTAATTTGATGGATTTGCTTTCGTTTTAACTTCCATTGTGAACTTCTGAATCACACCAGTTTTAGGCGTGGCTCAATTCTCTTCAATTCATAATGTTTGGGGACTATATTCCCAGGCTTTTTGTCCTTTGTTGGTTGCCGTGAAATTATGTATTCACTCCCATGTTATTATGATTCAATTTAAACTCTAAAGAAGCTGTTCGATTTCATTTGCATTCATTTCACTTATTTGCGATGAGATTGGAATTTTGAGGGTGTTCATCCTGTGTTCTTAGAAATTTAGGTCATCAGGGGCAAAGAAAACCTTGAAAGAGGAAGCATTAGATAGTTTGAAGAACTTTGGATCAGCTCCAATCGATGCTAAGAAGCCTCCTTCCCCGGTTCAGGCATTTTTAGGTGCAATATCAGCAGGTGTGATCGCACTTATTCTCTACAAGTTCACCACTACTATCGAGGCATCTCTTAACCGCCAGACAGTGTCAGATAATTTCTCGGTTTGTCCCACAATCTCTTTCCTGCCTTACCTCGTTGGATTGTTTTGTACTTGTCGGTCTTAGTTAGCTTTTTTATGCCAAGTGTATCAGGAATTATACAATTTCAAGTTAGCATGTTCTTGTGCACAGTTTGTCATATGTGAGGTCAAACACATCTTGCATTGCTACCACATATTCCAGATTATCTGTATAAAGGTAGTCTGAAAATTGTTACTGTGTCAAGATTACACGCTGTTTCTCACTCTTTTCGCTTCCTGTGTTTCAGGTGCGGCAAATAACAGTAACTGTTAGGTAGGTCCTCCTACCACTATCCTTTTGCACTGTGATTTCACTTATGCAAGACAGTGACATCTTTCTGCTATTTGCAGGACTATTGTGAATGGTTTGTGCTACCTTGCAACATTTGTTTTTGGCATCAATTCTGTTGGTTTGTTCCTTTATTCTGCCCAACTTGCTTTCAACTCTTTAATGGAAGTCGGTAGCGACGAAGTACCTGAAAGTGAAACTAGTGGGCAGTCAGGTTCACTAAATTCAACATCTGACAGCGCTACAGATGGTGCTGAGTTGACGAGCAGCCAGGGAGATCAAAACGCAGACAATATACAACAATGAAAGAGAGAATTACCTGAATAAGATTCTGCTTCTCTTTAACTTTTCTGTAATTAGAACACAATCAGCATAATCGATTTTAGTCATGCAACTTTAATCAAGTTTTAGTTCACATGGCCTCTTCATAAACTTTTTTGCTTGCTTTTCAATGCTAACATGAGCTTGGAGGACAACATAGTTTACAATGCTAACATGAACTTGGAGGACAACATGGTTTATATCAGCTTTGCATGTTACTTTGCGCCATATTTGCTGTTATTCTATTGACAAATATCTGAAGAGATGTTAGAATTTTTAGGCTAATAAATGAAACTTCTCAAACTTTTGTTTTCCATTTTTGTAAGTTTATGAGCTTTTGTTAGAAAACTGCATAAGGTGTGAGTCGAAAGGATTAAATGTGAAAGGCTAATTTGTTGGCGCCTCTACTGAAAGTCATGTGACTAAAAATTCCATTTGAGGTGATGGGTAGGAGAAGTATGTCGGGAGAATGATTCAGGTCTCAAAAATCAGGACAGATGATTTAGCCAGGAACAGCATGCAGACATGTGAGTTTAGCAGTAGATGAGCAGCCCATGTTTGCAAGTGATGCAGAAGACTAAACTGGAAAACCTGCTGAATATAATAGAAAACCTGACAATGCACCTCACCCTATGATCTACTCTTATTTTTGTGATCCTTGACGATGGTATTAGAATTTGTGTTCAACTAGTTTATTAGAATTTGTTGTTTATTTAGTTAATTGAAATCCATATTAGATTATGATAGTTAAGAGGTGTAATCTCCTATAAGGGCTAATATATTCTGAATTTAAGTATGTTGTTAAAAAAGTGAATTAATCAATAAATCTTGGGAGGTTTATCCAAATACTTTGCTTTATTTTCAACAATTGATGTGTTAAATAGAAGAGAAAAACGCAGCAGCTTTTTCTCCCTTTGACAGGTGAAAACAAGTCATAACAACAGCAGCAGCAGCGAGCACCCTCCTAACACAGTAGAAAACCAGCAGAACAGATGCCCCAGCGGCAAAGGTTTAACACAGAGATTCTTTCAAGAATTCTGAAACTTCAAAATTCTTGAAGTCCTCCCAGCAGCAGCATCTAACAGTCTTGGCAGCAGCTCAATACATAACACAATTTTTTAAAAACAAATTCAACAGTTTTTTTTTTCATGGCTTCTGATAATTTTATTCACCCAGCCATTCCATGCTTTGATGATCAATAATGATCATTGGAGCATGCTTCTGGAGATTTTTTTAAGCTCAAAGAAGTATTGACATTGTTTCTCCCTATCCGGATCCACAATATCGTATATTGGTTATTTGGTGTTTGAGTTTTTGTTAATTAATTGCTCATCTTACTATTCCCTTTATCATAGCTCATGAAGTACATAATTGATGGATGAAGTTCTCGCACTTGCAAAATAATCTCTTTCAGTGGGGTTTAAGGGCTTTTTGATGTAAAATCAATAATTTCAAATTACAACTGTAATAGATAAAAGAAAGAGCTTTTAGTTCTAAGAACAAAAATGTTAGCTCTTGTTTTGTGTGATAAATACTCTCTAAGGGTTAAAGTATGAATGCTAAAAGAGTAGAAAGAAAAAATGAATTCTTTGCTTTGATGGTTTACAGGGTATTTATAATCTGTGAACATGTTGTTTTGATGGGGTGAAGGGACTAAGAAGTCATTTGATCCTAATGGCATTAATGTTGGACACGAATCCTTGGTATATTATCAATAAAGGACAAAACCCCCTTACAAAATATATCAGTGAGATGGAAATGTGGTCGGTATGTGGGAGACCTTTTATACAACTATAGATGTAGGAAGATGATTATTCCATGAATAGTTCATGTTAATAGGTCTTAGGATAGAACCCAAACCAGTTGGGTGAGACACGTAGTTAAGTATAGGGGAGATAGGTTTTGAAGTTTACTAAACCGATGTTGTTTTGGTTCAACCATGTATTGAACTCAATCATATTATAACTTTCTATATCTATGATGTTTTGGATTCAACTCATGGTTAATACATTATTGTTAAACCTATGTTGACTAGGGCTTGATGCTAGACTGAACTCAAATATATTGGGTTTAACAACTTGTTAGATCTACAGTGACTTGGGCTCAATACCAAGTGTATTAGGCTTGAGAACCTGCTAAACTAATATTGACTTATGTTTAACACATGACTAAACTCAAGTATATTGAGTATGACAATGTGCTAGACTCATGATATTTTGGGTTTAAAATATGGTTGAACTCAAGTTTATTAGGTTTGACAACATGTCAAACTCATGTTGATTAGGTTCATCATATGGTTGAAGCCAAATATATTGGGTCTGATAATGAGTTGAACTCTCAATATCTTAGGCTCAACACATGACTAAACCCAATTATATTGCATATGCCAACCTATTAGACCCATATTGACTTGGACTTGGCACATGGTAAACTCAAGTGTAATGGGTACTAGGCATTTCACAAAACCCATGACAAATATGACTTAACACATAGTTGTGTCCAAGTATATTTGGTTTAAACTCGTTTAAAGCATAAAACATAATGAGGAAAAAGACTGACTCATCAACTTCCTGTTGATGAATCACAAAATTCCTTATTAATTTATGATTAAAATTTAAATAAACAAGCGAAAAGGTTTTCTAAGTTTCATCTAATATTTTTTTCTACCTCATAAAAGCAGATGTAGGAGCACAAACAAAAATAACGATAAATTATCATATAAAAATATTAAAGATAATTAGTCTTGTAATTCTCAAATAAAATAAAAAAGATATGACAACAACCATTCAATTTTTACAAGTCAGAGCAAATGGACAAATCAAAGGTTGAA
>CM063598.1:17212647-17346396 GCA_032356905.1 Salix exigua
TGGTGCCAAAACTAGGGGACTTCAATATCTCACTGAAGATTAGTTTTAGCAATGCAAAATCACGTTGCAGGTTACTGGAATCACACCAGAAGTAAATTCAGGAAAACAAAATTCATTCAATTGGAGATAATCAACTGTCTTGTCTCCTTACAAACATCTTCTTAAATAGTCTAAATTCACACATGTCTTCAATCTAAAATAGGAAAGCAATAAAATAGGAAATTAAACAAGTAATTGAAGGCAGTAACGGTTCTGATAATCAAGGGAAATTGAGCAATTTAGAATTCTAGATTTGATGAATCTCCAGGCTCCGAAGGTGTGCTGATTATGGGTTCCCTTCCAAATTTGGCTCAATTGAATTATCCACAAAATCCATGCTGATTCCATCTTGATCTGCAACGGCTACTTGATTTGTGTTGATTGAAGTTCCCCCTTGATCTACGTCTTCTTCCTGATTTGCATCATTGAATACTTCATGAGTTACAAGTGTGGACATTACAAATATAAACATCATGCTAATTTGATTAAGATCTATTGAAACTATTGCAAATAAAAATGTAGAGTATAGTACCCTTATTGGTTTTTTCAGCTGTTATGGTTTTAATTATAGTGAGCTAAAATTGCAATCTTGTGGTTGCTCTACAATCTAGGAAATTATAGGTGCTCCATGAGTCTACCATAATAAACAATGGCAATATATCAACCTTGTCAGTAACCTTGAGGGTGTAAAACTCATTAACTCCTTCAAAAAGCATTTAGTGAATTACGAGGAATCATTTATTCAAAATCTTTTTATTTCTTAACCATGTTTTTCCTCTAATTCTTCATCCCTATCCTCCATTTATGAGCTCCATTATTCATAAGGAGAAGAGTTTTCTATTCTTACACTTATGACCTGACACAAACTTCTTGTCACACTAGAAACACAACCCCTCAACCTTTCTTTCATTCAACTACTTGTTCCTTTCAGGTTTTTTAGGTTTCACATAAAGCTTATTAAAGGGTTGTATGCTTGGAATAGGTAGTAGGTTGGGTAATGATTGTTTCAAGTAGTTAGATAAGGTTGGTGGATTTTTGTAGTTGATTGGGCTGATAATAATTTGGTCTGGATGGATAGGTTATGGGGTTTGTTTGGAAAAATGTGTGGTGACTTTGATGTGTCTTTCTATAGGCTAGGGCATTATCTTGCACTCTTACTAGTTTGTATGCTTGCTTTAATTTCTTATATTGCAGTTCTTATTGTTTGTTATTGTTTTATTTCAGTTTTATTCATGATTTCATAAATGAAAATTTTGGTTTTTTGCAATTGTACCCTTCAATTGAAACTAATTATATATGTTGGTTTTCAAATCAGTCCTTATTCTTTTGATTTATGTTGTGCTTGATTTTATAAAAATCAAGCACAATGTAATATGGATGTGAGTGCAAGTTTTAAATCCAAAGGATTTTCAGTTGAGAGGGTGTGCTAAAGAATAATATAAATCATATTTTGAGACCTTACCCAATAGCTTAAGTTTTTAGGTGAGATAATTTTTTAATATTTGCGACTGTTTGGGAAGCACTAGAAAAATGGTTTTGAAAAAAAAAATTAATTTAATTTAATTTGATGTACTAAATAAAAATAACTTCAATAAAAAAGCTACAATTACAAATATCCAGAAGTAAATGATAACGTTTCAACACCATGCAAAAGTTGTATTGTAGCACTGTTTCTGATTTCTCTTTGTATATATGGATGAAGGTTAAAATACAAATTCTTCTATTTTTGTATGAAAGGAAAAATGGAGATTTAGGTTCTTTGATAAGATATTCCAACTAATAATAATGTGTTAGGAGTTACATAGCAAGAAAAGATGTTTGAAATAAAATTACGATTAACATCGTATTTATTATCAAAAAATCATCTCATCTAAAATCTTAAACTGTTAGGTGGAGCCTCAAAATATAATTTATATTATTCTCTCACACACCCCTTTAACTAAAAGCTATTTGGGCTAGAAACTTGCACAAATTCACACTTCCTTGTACATAATTTTTATCAAATAGAATGGTGGTGGTGATTCGAACTCGTGACCACTATGTCAACTTGACTTTGATATCATGTAAAGAAATCATCTCACCTAAAAGTATAAACTGTTAAATAAAACACTAAAATATAATTTATATTATTCTCTAAGTATGTTATATATTTTAACAATAAAACATGCTCTTCATAGTACTTTTTTTATTTATCAGTTTCAGGCTTGTAGCTTGTTAGCAAATCATTTTTGTTGTACTCTCAAAACCTACTATTTTGGTTTTAATCCATGTTTTTTTCTTATGTTTAGTTAGTGCTCCACAATTATAATAGTATATATTTAACTTTTGTATTAAGACAATCAAGTTATATTATATAGTTAATTTTGTTATTAACGTTGCATTGAACTCTTATGTCAAAGGATAAGTTTGTATATAAACTTGGGTTTGCATAGATGTGGAACCATAGAGGGAGACCTTGCCTATGTGTCAATTATGGATCTATCCAAGAATCGGGTCATGACAATAAATATAAATAGGAAGAGAAGAATAAGAGATAGAGAGATCTAAACTTGAGACAAAAAAAACCATGAGAGGAAAAGAAAGAAATAAGGGAGGCGGGGGGACTAAGTAAGGAGAAAATGATTAGAAGAAATAAACCCTAAGATAAGATTTACGCATTGGCTATGTATAATTATTTTAATTAGCTTGAATTTTTATTTTGTTGAAGATTAGAGTTTTGAAGATTTTGTTTGGGGTTTGACTAATGAAATGATTAAAATATTATGGATTAATTATTATAGAAAATGATTTAATCGGTTGAATTCTAAATGATTTTTTTTTGAAATAATGAATTTAAGATTAATTGGTTGTAAATTTCATCAAGAATGATAACATGTTGTTTGATGCAAATCAGGGGGCAGACGCAGATCATAATCAGGAGGCAGGAGCAGATCATGAGCAAGAGGACCAAATCAAGGCAAAACAGGGGATTAACAAGCTTCCAAATATGGATACAATTGGTGGAGGTTAAAGGATGACCGTTAGAATTGAGGAAGATATGGACATCAATACACACTAGAATCCTGGAAGCCGACTGTTACAAAGAAATGTAATTCTTTTAATTGTGATTGTTTTTTTTTTACTTATATGAATTTATTTAGTTTCCTAATTTACTGCTTTCCTTAGTTAAGCTTAGTCATTGTGAATGTTGCATCTATTTAAGGGAACAATTGTAAGAGATATTCAGTTTTCGAAGTCAGTAATTTTCCATTGAATAAAATTCAGTTTGTTTTGGAGAGATTCCAATAATTTGCAAAGTGATTTTGCATAAGCCTGGATTACAATTTTAGTGAGATTTTGAATTTGTAATTCACGACATCATTTTGGTATCAGAGCACTTTCAACCATGCTAGTAACAAGAAGTGGAACTTCTTACGCAATGGCTACTGCTCAAAACCAAACCAGCCAAAGTCCAAACAGCTAAACCCCAACCCATCCAAGCCTGATCAGCCATAACCCAAACAACCCGCACCTTGCAAATCAAGAACCAAACCACTCCACTTCAATCCAACAGAACCCAAACATTCCAAATCCCCACACCCGAGAGTCAGACCAGCCACTAGTACACTATCAATTGGATCAGATTGCCACTGTTCTGGCATAAGTAATTCGTCGACTAGATGCAATGGAAGAGCATCATACCAGGGACGAGCATGATCCTTTCAATTGGACGACGCAAGGGAACTAAGGGAGCAGGACTGGAGCCTAATAATGCTGACAACATGCGCGCGAATAATGCAGACAATATTCGGGCGAATGTGGAGGAGAATCTGGAGTATCAAGATTACGAACCTCGAATTCATCAACCTAGACAACATATGCAAGGAGTGCATATAAATCAAAGAGCAGGGTACCAACCTATCAACGAATTGACCAAGAGAATGAAGATTGATGTTCCAGATTTTTGTGGAAAATTGGAACCTCATGCGTTTGAAGATTGGTTGACAGCAATAGAAGACTATTTCGATTGGTTCGATGTTTCATAGGAGAGGAAAGTATGTTACATTCGAATGAAATTATGAGGACACACACGAGCTTGGTGGGGAAGTGTGGAAGAACAGCTGCGTCGCACTCAACGCCCAACAATGAATAATTGGGAAGAAATGAAGGAGCGACTTAAGGAGAAATATTTACAAATTGATTATGAACAAATGATGTTTGAGGAAATGCTACAACTCAAACAAGGAACCATAACTGTCGATCAATTCACAGACCGTTTCCATGAACTGAGTGTTCGCAGTAAGATTGTGGAGACGGAACAACCGACGTTGACCCGTTATCGTACTGGATTACGAGAGGAATTACGGAAGGAGATGTGGACTGCTTGTTTAAACAACATAGAGGAGGCGTACCAGCTAGCGCTTCGCATCGGAAAAAAAACTACTATTGGAAGAAGAAGCATCACGACAGATTCAAGGCAGGAGAACACAACTGCCAATGGATTCCAGAGAACACCATTGCCAAGAAGTTCAGTCCAAAGTTTAGCAATGGAGGATCATAAGGGTTCACGAGGACTACCAACGAAGGGCCACAATGCTATAAATGTAAAGGCTATGGACATTACGCTGTGGTATGTCCAACGCAATACAAAAAAATAGCATATATATGTGAGAAGGAGCTGCTCACAATGGAGGAAGAAGACACTGAAACAGGGGAGCCTGATGACGATGATAGTGAAGGAGAGCACTCGAGTGCGTCTTCTTTGCCAAGTTATGTGATTAACAGAGTATTGATGGGAGAGAAGAGGGAAATCCAAGCCAATCCCGAATGGTTATGAACAAACATTTTTCACACACGAATGGAGCATAATAATCGAGCATTAAATGTTATCATTGATAATGAAAGTGGGATGAACGTAGTGGCTGAAATGGCTGTCGAAAAATTGGGATTGAAAACAGAAAAACACCCGCAACCTTACAGAGTCAGCTGGGTGAATGATACCAGTTCAGTACTTTTAAAGCAACGATGCTTGGTTAAGTTTTCATTGGGAAAACATTACGCGAACGAAGCTTGGTGCGATGTCATCCCTATGACCATATGTCACATGCTACTGGGACGACCATGACTCTATGATCGTAAGGTGTTTTATGATGGTTTTAATAACACCTATTCTTTCAAATTCAACGACAGAAACTAGTTCTAGACCCATTACATATATCATAATTCAAGGCTGAAAAGGAAGCTTGGCAAGTATTGACAATGAGGCAATTCACTAGGGTATGTAAGAAGATAATGTGGTATTCATGTTAATTTCACGAGAGAAGACAGGAGATGACAACACCATTCCTGTGGAAATGTCAATAATGTTACATGACTTCCAAGACATCATGCCAGATGAGATACCAAGGCAACTTCCACCGATGAGAGACATACAACATGCCATTGATTTATTACCAGGTAGGCATTACCTAATATTTCCCATTACCGAATGAGTCCCATCGAAAATGAGGAGCTGAGTCGTCAAATTCAGGAATTACTTGACCGAGGATTCATTCAAGAAAGTTGCAGCCCTTGCGCAGTCCCAGTACTGTTAACACCAAACAAAGACGACAGCTGGAGAATGTGTGTGGACACCGCACAATCAATAAAATTACTATGAGGTATCGATTTCCTATTCCGCGCCTTGATGATATGTTGGATTTATTGAATGGTTCTACTGTATTTACTAAGTTAGATCTGCGAAGTGGGTATCCCCAAGTTCGGATACGATTGGGTGATGAATGGAAGACTGCATTCAAAACAAAGGACTGGTTGTTTGAATGGCTAGTCATGCCTTTCGATTTGACGAATGCCCCCAGCACATTCATCCGTGTTATGACATAAGTGCTTAAACCTTTCTTGGGAAAATTCATGGTTCTACTTCGATGACATACTGATTTTCAGCCAAGATTTGAAGGGACACCTGAATCACGGTAAACAAGTACTATCAATATTATGGGCTGAGAAGCTATTTATTAATAAAGAGAAATGTGCATTCATGAAGGAAAGTGTGCGATTTATGGGATTTATCATCTCTAGCAGGGGAGTTGAAGTTGATTCTGCAAAGGTGCAAGCAATCCAGACATGGCCAGCACCACAGATTTTTTCTGACGTCAGGAGTTTCCACAGATTAGCAACATTTTATCGTCGATTCATCCAAAATTTCAGCATTATAATGGCTCCAATTACTGAATGTTTCAAAAAAAAGAAATTTGAGTTGACCACCACAACAGATAAATCATTCAATTTAATTAAGGAGAAGATAGGAAAGGCCCTAATTCTCAAACTACCTGATTTCTCCAAGGTGTTTGAAGTAGTGTGTGATGCTTCGCACGTAGGGATTAGAGGGGTTTTAAGTCAAGAGGGACATCCTATTGCCTTTGTTAGCGAAAAACTCGATGAAACGCGTCAACGTTATTCAGTTTATGACATGGAATTTTACGTGTTAATTCAGACGCTGAAACACTGGCGGCCATATTTGATCCATAAAGAATTTATTCTTTATACCGACCATGATTCTTTGAAACACCTACACTCCAAGAGTAAAATGAATGCACGACATGCCCGCAGGATGGATTACATTCAGCAATTTGAGTTCCTAACTAAGCACAAGGCCAGAGCACAAAACAAAGTGGCAGATGCGTTAAGTAGAAAACCCCATCCATTACAAATTTCTTCTATGACAGCCAATGGTTTTGACCATTTAAAAGGGGAGTATCCAAATGATATGGATTTCAACAAGATATGGAAGGAGTTAACCTGTGTTGGTACTCAAACAAAATGATTATATGCTGCATAACGAGTTTTTATTTTTCAGGTCATGACTGTGCATTCCCCGAGGATCCTTTTGAGCATTACTCATTTCAGAACTTCATGGAGGTGGATTAGCAGGACATTTCGGACATGACAAAACTTATGCTCTTCTAGCTGATCGATTTTACTGGCCACGACTGTGAAAGGATGTGCATACCATACTAGGCAGAACTAAGCACCAGGCGGGTCTCTACACATCATTGCCCATTCCGGACAGACCATGGCAACACATCAATATGGATTTTGTCCTTGGATTACCAAGGACCCCTTGACAACATGATTCCATTATGGTGGTGGTGGATCGCTTCTGCAAAATGTCTCATTTTATCCCATGCCACAAGACTTTCGATGCATCCAAGATAACAACTCTTTTCATGTAAGAAATTGTTCGTCTACATGGCATTCCACAATCCATTGTCTCGGATCGTGATGTGAAATTTGTCAGCTATTTCTGGAAGACTTTGTGGGCAAGAATGGGGACAAAATTAAAATTTTTCAGCGCGTTCCACCCCCAAACAGACGGCCAGACAGAGGTGACGAATCGAAGCCTAGGCAATCTACTACGCTGCCTTGTTGCAGATCATGCTACCAGCTGGGATTTGGTTCTACCACATGCTAAATTTTCGTTTAATAATTCAGTCAACAGGTTATGCCCCATTTGAAGTGGTTTACGGGATTCGTCCGAACACCCCACTGGATGTAAACTGCTTGCCATTACCATCTAAACCCAGCGAAGCCGCTTTGGATTTCTCTAGTTACATGAGCCATGTACACGAAGAGTGCAAGCGACGGCTACAAATCAGTACTAATTCTTATGCCACAGCAGCCAATTCACATCGCAAAGATCATCAATTTAATGAAGGGGACATGGTGCTTGTTCGTCTTAAACCAGAACGTTTCCCACTAGGTAGCTTTACCAAGCTCCATGCACGAACAACAGACAATTTTAAGATAATTAAGAAGCTGAGCAGTAATGCTTATGTAGTGGGATTACCTGCTGAGTTTAACATCAACAATGTCTTCAACATCGAAGATCTCATGGCATTCAAAGAGGAATTTTCTACAACACCAACTCAAGATATACTACTAACCATGCCACTGCCAGAAAATACATCACCACGTGATGAGGTGGCGGCTATTCTTGACCACCAATTTGTACAAATTTTTAGTCTTATTGAAAAATCATCCTCATTCCAAGTCAGTTTGGTTACAAGCTTCGAATTACAACGACTGCATCCCCATCTCTTTACCAATTACCTCCATCATAACTTGTCGGAGTCCAGTTCTTTGGGAGAGCCGGTAATTGATGCAAATCAGGGGCAGGTGCAGATCATAATTAGGAGGCAGGAGCAGATCATGAGCAAGAGGACAAAATCAAGGCAGAACAGGGGATTAACAACACTCCAAATATGGATACAATTGCTGGAGTTTAAAGGATGACCGTTACAATTGAGGAAGATATGGACATCAATACACACTAGAATCTTGGAAGCCGACTGTTACAAAGAAATTTAATTCTTTTAATTGTGATTGTTTTTTACTTATCTAAATTTATTTAGTTTCCTAATTTACTGCTTTGCTTAGTTAAGCTTAGTCATTGTGAGTGTTGCATCTATTTAAGGGAACGATTGTAAGAGATATTCAGTTTTTGAATTCAGTAATTTTCCATTGAATAAAATTCAGTTCATTTTGGAGAGATTCCAATAATTTGCAAAGCGATTTTGCACAAGCCTGGATTAGAATATTAGTGAGATTCTGAATTTGTAATTCACGGCATCACTATTCCGATTTCAAGCAAGGATTTTTCACAATTCATCAATGTTTTTACAGCCAACACATTATTTAAATTAGTTAATATTAAAATCATTATTCTTAACAATATAATCTAAACCCAAAACATAATTTTCAAAACTCTAATCTCATAGTAACGGTAACCTGTCTAAGTAAAAATTACAAACATTTTTTAAAGTTTTTTCATTGTAATGGATGACCTATCCAAGTGAAAAATATAAAGATTTTTCAAAATGATCTCATTGTAATGAGTAATCAGCCCCCAAACAAAAATCAATTTACCTAACTAAAAGATTTGGGTAAAGATGTGTTAATTGCATGGTTAAGTCTAAGATTTCCGATGGTGGAGTGAAACTGCCTGATGTGCGAATGATTTCATAATGACAAGTTTGAAATTTACTTTTCTAATGGTATAGCTAAATTTCTTAGTGTTTCTTGATTGCAGTGAAATTTTCATGATGTTTTTAGTATCAGAACCTTAATGGGTTTTTTTTATGGAATCTTACTAGACTCTTTCTATATCAAGACCTTGCTAGGTTTTAATTGTCACGAGTCTTTTTGGGTTAAGAATCTTCTTTTATTTGATCTCATGGTCATAACCTATGAGTTTTGATAAATATTCATGTTGAAAAGGTAAAGTCATCTTTTGGCTTAGGAGGTATTTCAAACTAACATGGTAAGTCTTAATTCTGAAGTTTCATCCCTATAAATAATGATTCCACAGTAACAACATGTGTAATAGCCAATATATACTTCTCATACAAAAGTCAACCTAGGGACTTGCTAATGAAAACTAGAGGATGCCCTTTTTATAGTATTGTTCTTAATCCTATAGTTGAAGTATCATTTTCTACCACCAATACCTTGTCTAAACCAGTTAGTGTTAGAATTGGTGGTGAGGTCATAACTTGAGTTTTCTGAAACCCATAGTAGCCTCTTTATTCCACTTAAATCCTTTTTTCTTATATAGATTGGTCAAAGGCTTGTTTAGTGAACCATACCCCTTGGTAAACCTTTTCTAGTAACTAGTTAAACATATAAACCCTTGAAGTTGCTTGATGGTGCTAGGAATAAATCAATCCTTGATGGCTTTTATTTTCTTAAGATATGTTGTTATACCTTTTTTATACACTATGCCTTGCATACTCTATAGTTTCAATATTAGATATGCATTTGCTATCTTTAGACACCAGTTTGTGAACCTTAACAACTCAAATATCATCTTCAAATGCTTTAGATGATCATGGATAGTTTGACTGTAAAGTAGAATGTCATCAAAGAAGCTCAAAAACAAATTTCTTGAGATAGAACCCGAGGAAATTCAATTAATTTTTCTTCTAGTTTCTCCTTAATAAAATGCCTATCAACTTCAACATGTTTAGTGCGGATCATGTTGGACAAGATTATGAACAATATCACACGCTGCATTGTTATCATGATACAACTTCATAGGGTTGACTGGCTTGATCTCTAAATCTATCATCAAATTTCAGTTCCACAACAATTCGCATGTAGCCTTAACCATTCCTCTATATTCAGCTTCAGTGCTTAATCTAGCAACTACCTCTCGTTTTTTACTTCGCCATGTAACCAAGTTCCCTCGTCCAAACGTGAAATAGCCAGATGTAGAACATCGATCTTGAATAGATCAAGCCCAATTAGCATTTGTATAGCTATTAATATCCAAATTATGTCCTTTTGTAAACATAATTCCTTTTCTTGGAGACGACTTTAAGTAGCGTAAGATACGGATAACATCATTCATATGTTATTCACTTGGGGAGTGGATATATGGACTAACCACACTCAACACATAAGCTAAATCCGGGTGAGTATGTGCAAGATACATCAACCTTCCAGCCATCCTCTAATAACATTCCTTGTTAGTTTGAACTTGATTTGAATTAGCATGTAGTTTCAAGTTTTCTTCCATAGGAGTGCGGTCTACATGCTGTCATACCAGCTTCACTTACTAAATCTAAGGCATGTTTTCTTTGTGATAGAAAAATACCTTTGTTTGATTTTGAAACTTCCATTCCAAGGAAATATTTCAATTCTCCAAAGTCTTTCATCTCAAATTCACGGGCAAGATGCTCTTGTAGTCTTTTCCTTTTTGCAGGATCATTTCCAGTTACTATCATATCATCAACGTACACAATGAGAATTATGACAAGTTAATTTCACCTTGATTTTTCGTTGAACGCCGACCCCTTTTATTATTTTGTGGTAGATTTTGGGGAGTAACTCAAAAATTGGCCACTACAGATAGTAAAATATGAACAATATTAATTTTGGCCACTAGTGAAAAAGTCTTCATATAATCATTACCCTATGTTTGAGTTTATCCCTTGGCGACGAGTCTTACTTTGCATTGTTCAATAGTTCCAATGGCTTTGTATTTAATGGTGAAGAACCACCTATACCCAACATGTAACTTTCCTTTTGGCAGTCAACGACTTCCCATGTTGAGTTCTTTTGAAGAGCTTTCATCTCTTCATTGATTGCCTCCATCTATCTAGAATCATACAATGCTTCTTGCACACTGTTAGGAATAGATACAACGGACAATTGATGTACAAATTCCATTTTTTCTTTTGACAATCAATGGTAGGATACATAGTTATTCATAGGATATTTAATAAGGATCGATTCATAGTTCACCTTGGGTTTACCTCTTGTGATTCGATTAGGTAGTTCTTTCAGAGGTTCAAATGGAGGATTTTCATGAGACCCAAGTATCTAATCAACCGGGGAAGACAATTGGTTAACTGGTACATTGTGGGAAACTGTTGGTACCTCCAAGGTATCCTGATTACTATCAACGATTTTGGAACCATCACTTGTAGCATTGGTATACTCCTCCATGTCCTAGTGATCAATGTTCTCATTAATTGGACATTCATCATTAGTCCTCCACGTTATCCAAAGGATCAATTAATTGGTGACCATGTGCAATGATATCCAAATTGTTTGCAGAAGTAGTTGATGTCTTCACTTCATCATTATCCTCCCGTTGAGGTGAAGTTGCAGAATAATACATAGTAGTTTCATGGAAGACCACATCCATGGTAACATAACTTTTGCAAGGAGGGTGATAACATCAATAGCCTTTTTGGTGTAGGGCATAGCCAACAAACACACATCGAAGTGCCTGGGGTTCCAACTTAGTTCTCAAGCCATTATGAAAATGCACATAAGCTACACATCCAAAAAATTTGGGAGATAAATTTGGCATAGTAGGAGCACTTACAATGTGATGAAGAACCTTAAAAGGAGTTTGGAATTGCAGAGAACTAGAGGGTACATGGTTAATGATATAGGCTCCAACAGTGTCAACTTCTCCCTAGTAATTGCTAGGCATGTGGGCTTTAAATAAGGAAGCATTAACAACCTCAAGAAAGTGATGATTTTTTTGTTCAGCTATCCCATTCTGTTGAGGGGTGTAAGGGCAAGTTGTTTGATGAACAATGCCCATGTGAATTCAAGTAATGTTTCAAGTTGTGATTGATACACTCTCCTTCATTGTCTGTCTGGATAACCTGAATGTTAGATTGATATTGTGTTACTATTGTTGCGACGACGATTTTGGGATGCGCCTCGCGCCCCGCCTTCACCCCAGGATTCGGGGGAACAACGACGCGCGGTGAAATATGGGGTTTAAAATAGTCGTAAAATTTACGACTACAAATATTGGGAGTCACTACCTAGTATTAAGGTAACTAGGAACCTATTGTTCTACGAGAGTCTAGGGTAAGGAGACTTACCTATTATGTAAGGAGAAGACGCATCACCCCCAGTGCACCCTACCTAAGGTACGTTGCATTGTTGTTTGATTATTTTTTTTCTAAATCATTTTTTATTGGTTTTTCCTAAGGTTCAACGTAGATTTGTCTCCGTGAAAGAATCTCTACCTCGTTACGAGAACTAAAAATGAATTTTTACACTGCATTTTGAAAATCTTATTTTTATTCATCCACGAGCGTACGTTACAGTATAATTTTATACCATGACAGATAAGACAAAATAATTGTTAAATTATTTTTGACATTTTGGCCGAATGCCAATGGATAATCGTAAACTGGTGGAGCAAAAATATTCGCTTTAAAAATATGCAACATATTTTTTACGAAAAATACAATGAGAAAAGTTTTGGAATTCGGCCATATGCACAAAAACACATTTTTTGTTTTTGTTTTTGTTTTTCCTTTTTTTTGAAAGCAATTTTTTATGTTTTTTTATGCAACTCACACACCCATTCTCTTTTTCATTATTTCTTTTTTAGGTATATTGTACAATTACATAACAGTTACAAAAATAAATAAACATAACAACAATTTAAACACAAAAACAAAATTAAAAAATAGCCAAAAAACCACATCGGGAGCACTGTTGACAGGTGGAGCCGAAAGAAGCAGTGGCGGCGCGTGGTCCCATGCGCCCCCACGAGAGGAGCAAAACGCCAGGGGGTAGATCAGCCTCTTCCCTTCCTTCTCTCGTTGTCGATGATGTTCCCAGACCTGCACAACAAACAAAAAAACACAAATACAACTCAAACAATGGTTCGGTCAGATCTGTTCTTCCTCTTTAGATCTGGGGGTTTTGGGTAGTTTTCCTCTTTTCATCTCCAGATTTCAGGTTTGTTTGTCCCTTTTCCAGGTGACTGATAGGTGCTAGGAGGAGAAAGAAGCCATCGCTGCAGAGGAGCTGGCCACCGATGAGGGAAAGGGGTCAGGTCCGAGAGAGGGGAGGAAAAAGGCGCTGCCAAGATGAGGGCTATAAAGTGCACTTAGAAGGAAATGGTAAGATAGTGTTAGAAAGTGCACTCCCTAAGGATTGAGGCCTAAGGAGAACACTGAAAGGATGGGTCTTGTTGTGATGGGTGACCTGCCCAGATGGAAGCAAAAAGTGGTGATGAAGATTTCATGGGATGGAATATAGGGCTAGAAACTTGCTATCTAGGATCTATGGGAATAAGGATGGAAAATGCAATATTCTAATTGATGGTCGAAGGTTGGACACGCACTCAAAGTGGAGGGAATATAAGGCTGGAAGGTGCACTATCTTAATTGATGGTCGAAGTTGGAAAACACCCTCGACAAGGAGGGTAGGGATGGAAAACGCACTATCTTGATTGGTCATTGGAAAACGCAAACGAAAAGGAAGAAAAATAGGGTTGGAAAACGCACTTAAAACAGGAGGATAAGGATGGCTAAGAAGCGCATGATCCTAATTGACGGTTGAGGGTTGAAAAACTCGCTTAAGAGAGGAAAGGGATGGCTAAGTAGCGCCCTATCCTAATTGATGACTGAGGGTTGGAAAACTCAGTCAAATGAGAGGAAAGGAATGGCTAAGGAGCGCATGATCCTAATTGATTGATGAAGGCTGAAAAACTCGCTCAAGAGAGGAAAGGAATGGCTAAGCAGCGCAAGATTCTAATTTATAGTCGAGGATTGGAAAACTCACTCAAATGAGAGGAAAGGAATGCCTAAGAAGTGCACAATCCTAATTGACTGTTAAGGGCTGAAAAACTTGCTCAAGAGAGGAAAGGAATGGCTAAGTAGTGCACGATCCTAATTTATAGTTGAGGGTTGGAAAACTGGCTCAAATGAGAGGAAAGGAATGGCTAAGAAGCGCATGATCCTAATTGACGGTTGAGGGTTAAAAAAAACTCGCTCAAGATAGGAAAGGAATGGCTACGCAGCGCACGACCCTAATTTATAGTTGAAGATTGGAAAACTCCCTCAAATGAGAGGAAAGGAATGGCTAAGAAGCGCACGATCCTAATTGACTGTCGAGGGCTGAAAAACTCGCTCAAGAGAGGAAAGGAATGGCTAAACAGTGCACGATCCTAATTTATAGTTGAGGAGTGGAAAACTCACTCAAATGAGAGGAAAGGAATGGCTAAGAAGCACACGATCGTAATTGACTGTGGAGGGTTGAAAAACTCGCTCAAGAGAGGAAAGGAATGGCTAAGCAGCGCACTATCCTAATTTATAGTTGAAGATTGAAAAACTCAAATAAATGAGAGGACATGAATGGCTAAGAAGCGCACGATTCTAATTGATTATTGAGGGTTGGAAAACTCACTCGAAGATGAAGGGAAAATTGGGCTGGAAAGCACACTATTTGAGTTGATGACGAGGGTTAGAAGACGCACTCTAAAATGAATGGAGAATAGGGTTGGAAAGCATACTATTTCATTTTTTGGCGTGGATTGAAAAACCCACTCGAAGATGAAGGGAAAATAGGGTTAGAAAACACGCTATTTTAATTTTTTGATGGCTAGAAAGCATAATAAAAAGGTAGAAGAGATAGTGTTGAAAAACGTTCTCTCTATGCTGAAGAAAGACTCTTTAGGCACTCAGGAAAGTGAAAGTGGTCAGGGCCTAAATGCGTACATAACACAATGAGTGAAGGTTTGTAAATTACAATTCCTCCAAAGCATTTCTTATATTATTAGTGGGGAGATGCCATGCGTGATGGCAATCAAATTCAGGAAAGAAGATGAGGCTGAAAAACGCCTTAAAGAGGTAAGAGCCTAAAGGCGTATCCAAAATGATGAATGAAGGTTTGTAAATTACGATCCCTTCAAAATGTTTTTAGGCTCTCAATGTGCATGCAATGAATCGGGATGCAATGCACGATGATGCATGTATACCTGAGAGATATCCCTTTCTTCCTCTAAGCCTTCTTTTCGAGATTTGGACCTCTGGATTTGATTGCTTCTCGCTTCTACTTACTCAAGTCACAACTTGTGATTTTGACCACTAGAGATGATAGATTTTCCATATCAACATGCTTTGATGGCTTCTCACTTCTAGATACTCAAACCGCAACTTGTTGATTTTGACCATTAGAGATGATAAATGTAACACCCTCAAATTACAATATCATGAATTCTCTCAACATTTCTTTACCAATGTCAAGTGTTGGGTAATAAGTCTAAATTATGGAATTTTTTTATTGAAATTTCAGCAGAGTTTCCTCTATTTTTGTTGATACCAAGTTATTGACAACACTTCTATTATATGTCATTCCAATTTACATCTTGGTCCAATCATCCTGGATCACATTCTATTCATCAAACGATAACTCAATATTCATACTTATCCATATATGCAAATCTCATCATCTCGATTAGTAAATTAACATAAATGTGCTATCAAAACAACTCAAAAGATAACAAATTATCATTAACGTAATAAATGTTAACTAATTATATACAAGCCTTTAAACTTCATAAATGAAACATTAAGATTAAGAGTAATAATATATTTCTAATAAATCTTATCTTATCATTTTGAAAATGATTTGATCATACTAACAACTATACATATATATAATACATCCCCTACATATTACACTTTCTTAATTTTTACAATACGAAGGATTTACATTCTACGTTGGTACTCAAATCTGGAACACCATTGCCAGACCCCACTGAATTTCGAACCATTGTAGGTAGCCTTCAATATCTCCACCTCACCAGGCGGGATCTAGCGTTTGCAGTCAACAAGTTGTCTCAATATATGCATCAACCTACCACTGATCATTGGTCGTTTGTTAAATGGCACTCTCAATGATGGACTTCAGCTGCACCGTCAATCTCTCCTTCACTTGCATGCCTTCACGGATCATCTTCATAGTACCACCTCCACTTCCCTATCACCATACTCCGATGCTGATTAGGGAGGAGACAAAGACGACTTCACATCCACCAGTGCATACATTGTTTAACTTGGCCGTAATCCGGTATCTTGGAGCTCCAAGAAACAACAAACAGTTGCAAGATCATCAACTGAAGCCGAATATCGAGCAGTAGCAAACACAGCAGCAAAGCTCAATTGGCTCACATATCTCCTCACTAATCTAGACATCTCCCTACCTCAATGCCCTGTGATCTATTGTGACAATGTCGTTACAACTCATCTATGCTCCAACCCTGTATTTCACTCTCGGATGAAACACATCGCATCGACAACATTTCTATTATATGTCATTGCAATTTACATCTTGGTCCAATCATCCTGGATCACATTCTATTCATCAAACGATAGCTCAATATTCATACTTATCCATATATGCAAATCTCATCATATCAATTACTAAATTAACATCAATGTTCTATCAAATCCCCTACATATTACACTTTCTTAATTTTTACAACACAAAGGATTTACATTCTAGGTAAAACATGAATGTTAATTTGATCAACTATATACACATTACATCCCCTACATATTACACCGTCTACTTAATTTTTACAATACAAAAGGATTTACACTCCAAGTAAAAACATGAATATTACATTCCAAAATAGAAATTCATAAACAGGAGTGTTCCTACATCTAACGATCTGCATCACCTCACGGTGTACCAGTTTCAACAATAACAATATTAATTAACCTATACACTATATTATTCTAATATTAACTAATTACTCTTAACCTTTGAAATTTAATACTTTTACTTCAATCTAACTTAATCCCTTAATTTACATAATCTTTTTGAAAATTACAAATCTAGCTAACTCAATTTAATTATCAAATAAATCTAGCATTCCCATATAATTACTCAGAAATTTGGTTTCTTTGCTCATTTACCAATAGATCCAGTACTTCCATTCAAATTACCCATCATCCGGCTAACCTCTTTTGTTAACCAATCAATCCGGTAATTTCATTTGAATTACCCCACATCTGGCTAACTTCTTTTGTTAGCCAATCAATCCGAAATTTGGTTTCTTTCCTCATTTACCAATAGATCAAGTACTTCCATTCAAATTACCCATCATCCGGCTAATCTCTTTTGTTAACCAATCAATCTGGTACTTCCATTTGAATTACCCACCATCTGGCTAACTTCTTTTGTTAGCCAATCAATCCAAAATTTGGTTTCTTTCCTCATTTACCAATAGATCAAGTACTTCCATTCAAATTACCCATCATCCGGCTAATCTCTTTTGTTAACCAATTAATCTGGTATTTCCATTTGAATTACCCACCATCTGGCTAACTTCTTTTGTTAGCCAATCAATCCGGTACTTCCATTTGAATTACCCACCATCCGGCTAACCTCTTTGTTAACCAACAAAACCGGTAATTTCATGTAATTTACCGGTAATTCACATAATCATAATCAATACAAATTATTAGGAAAACTAAAAAAAATTGAAATAAGGTGACGAATCACCTACCTTCTGTTCAGGACGACCCACCTTCTCTTGTCTGATAACCAGCTCCAGACACCACTCCTAAATCAACCAAGTGTCATTATATCATTAGCCTATCAATATTTTATTATGTGCCGAAATACAAAGCACATAATAGTTTTATTTGAAATTTGTTCTAATAAAAATTCATTCTCAAATATAACATCATTATTTACATACAACCTCATATTTAACTCAAGTTACTTCTTTTCTTATTCTATGTTCATAATTCCTCCATGAAATAATTCTTGTATTCTTTATACCCTCACATCATAGTATTTATTTTATCTAAACACTATATTCAAACACAAGCTAGACATCTTGTCTTCATATTTTCTTTTAACTAGGTTATTTCTCTTTCAATTTGAATTTACTTATTATTATTATTATTTTCTCAATTTAAATGCTATCTCTTTATTTAATCTTTCTTACATTTTCAATTATCATGGTTAAACATGGGTTGTGTCTAAACATTAACATCAAACTCATTCTCCCACTTTTTCCTTCATTTGGCCATAAGTGGTGTTTCTTTTTCCTCCTCCAAATTTTTCTTCATTTACTTGTTATTTCAACTTATTTTCATTCTATTCCACTTCAATTTCATCAGTTTTACTTCCCCTCCCATTTCCCCCAAATTCACATAAGAACCCTAAGTTCAAAAATCTAAGATTTAAGGGAAACTAATGTAAAATTCCATGAAATTACTTCCCAACTTAATCAAATAAGCTTAAGAACACATTTAAATCAAACATGAAATCTAAACTTCTCATCCTAACCTATTGTTTTTTCTTCCAATTCCTCTTCTCAAATACTCCTTCCTTCACTTGTTTTAATGTTCTATAAGTTGAACTTGCAAGCTTTTAAGGGTATTTTCTCAATTTCTTGTATTTTCCCTCACTCTTCTCTCTTTCCCTCTGTCCCTCTTTCTTTCACGTTATGCCCTGTGCTCTTCACTTCTTTTTTTTTTTCTTTATGTTTTCATTTCTGACCATCGGGAGCTAAGAGAAGGAGGGTTTTATATGTGTTTTCAATGGCTAATTTCAATTTTAAAAGTTTTTTTTTGCCAGCACTATCGAGCTCCATTCATCCTAAAATTTTAACCAAATTTTATTCAATATATTTTAAAGTTCCTCATAAATTTTCAGTTAAATCCGATAGTTTGATTGAAAATTACATCCTATACGTAAAACTAGTCGAATTGTGTTTTTTCATCAAATTTTTGAATTTCTCTAAAATTTCTGAAATTTTAACACAAGCTTAAGTATCATATTATAAGGCTTCACACAAAATTTCAGAATTGTTTGATAACCCAAAAAAGAATTACGAATTGTTTTTTTTTTCTACATAAAACTAGTCAATTTATGATTTTTTTGCCGGAGGTTTTACATTTTCCCCTCCTAAAAAAAATTTCGTCCTTGAAATTTAAATTCATACCTATATAAGGAAATAATCCACGATACTTCTTCATCATTTTTTACTCTCTCCCAGGTTTCTTCTTCTATTTGGAAGTTTCTCCACAATACTTTTACTAATGGCACCCTTTTATTTCTTAAATCCTTTATACTTCGGTCCATAATTTCCATAGGCTGTACCTCCATAGTTAAATCTTCCCACACTTCCATCGAAATTTGTGGCAAAATTCGGGTACGATCCAAATTTGCTTTCCGCAGCATCGAGACATGAAACACATTATGTATCCTATCTACATGTGGTGGCAGTAGTACACGATAGTCAACTGTCCCAATTCTTTCTATAACTTTATATGGCCCGATATACCTTGGTGCTAATTTTCCTTTCATTCCAAAACGAATCACATGCTTCCATGGATCGAAGTATAAAGGTCACATGCTTCCATGGAGCAACCTTTAAAAATACCATATCTCCAATTTCAAACTCTAGAGGTCTCCATCGATTATCTACATAGCTCTTTCATTGGTCTTGAGCTTCTTTCATCCTTTCCTTTATCACCTTTACCTTATCAACTGTGATCTGCACCAATTCAGATCCCACTAATTTTCTTTCACCAACTTCATCCCAACATACTGCAGTTCGGCATCTCCTTCCATACAATGCTTCATATGGTGCCATTCCAATAGTAGCTTGATAACTATTGTTATAAGTAAATTCTACTAAGGGTAAATGATCCTCCTATTGGCCTCCAAACTCTAGAATACTCTAAAATTTGTATTGTCCTTTCAAATTGCCAATGAGTCTGTGGATGAAAAGTTGTGCCCAAAGCCCGAGGATCCCTATCAGAAACTATAGAAATTGGTACACCATGCAATCTCACCACCTCCTTAATATATAATTGAGCTAATTTTTCAACCGAATCCCCCATCTTCATAGGCAAAAACAAAGAAGACTTTGTCAGTCTATCTACGATCACCCATATAACATCGTGTCCTTTCTTACTTCTTGGTAACCCAGATACAAAATCCATAGTGATATTCTCCCATTTCCATTCTGGAATCGGAAGGGGCTGTAATTCTCCAACGGTTGTTGGTGCTTTATTTTGACCTGCTGACATATGGCACACTTGGCCACATATTCTGCTATTTTCTTTTTCATGTTTGGCCACCAATAACTCTCCTTCAAATCTCTATACATTTTCGTGCTCCCGGGATGGATTGCCAATTTAGACTCATGAGCATCTTTTAAGACTTCACCTTTTAAAACTTTATCATCAGGTAAATATATTCTTTTTCCCATCACTATGAGCCCATCATTCAACACTCTAAATAAAGAGTCTTGGCCGACTTTTATATTATTCATTTCTTTCTTTACTTCGGGATCTTCACTTTGAACTTTCCGTATCTTTTCTCTCATATCAGATTGTAGCACTAACGTTGCCAATAACATTCTTCCTGAAGTCACATCCAAATGCACATTTAGCCCACCAAGTTACAAGAGTTCTTTATTACCTCGCACCACTAAGCCACCAATATAAGCTTTATTCTTCCAACTCAGAGCATATGCCACCACATTTGCTTTCCCTGGGTGATAGTCAATAATACAATCATAATCTTTGATTAGGTCCATCCATCTCCTCTGTAGTATATTCAATTCTTTTTGTGATAACAAGTATTTTAAACTTTTATGATCAGTAAAAATTTGTACCTGTACTCCGTACAGATAATGCCTCCATATCCGCAAAGCAAACACCACAGCTGCTAGCTCCAAATCATGTACTGGATAGTTCACCTCATGTGGTTTTAACTGTCTGGATGCATAAGCGATTACCCATTCCGTGCTGCATAAGTACACAACCCAAACCCTTACTAGAAGCATCGCTATACACGACAAATCCCTCTTGCTCTTTTGGTAAAGTCAATACTGGGCTGAAGTTAACCTGGATTTTAACTCTTGAAAACTTGTTTCACACTCCTTTGACCATTCAAACTTCACATCCTTCCTAGTTAGCCGAGTCATTGGAGAGGCTATGGTAGAAAATCCTTCGATAAATCTTCTATAATATACAGCTAAGCCCAAAAAACTATGAATTTCAATTACATTCATAGGTCTTTCCCATCTCAATACTGCTTCTATCTTCTTTGGATCCACACTGATACCCTTCTCCGATATCACATGACCCAAAAATACTACTTCATTCAGTCAAAATTCACACTTACTCAGCTTCGCATACAACTTATTTCTTCTCAAGGTCTCTAACACTTCTCTCAAGTGATTTGCATGTTCCATTTGCGACGAAGAATATATTAGTATGTCATCAATAAACACTACTACAAACTTATCCAGATAGGATCGAAAAACCCGATTCATCAAATCCATAAATATCGTCGGGGCATTAGTTAATCCAAAAGGCATTACCACAAACTCATAATGCCCGTAGCGAGTTCTAAAAGCTGTTTTCTGCATATCTTTCTCCTTTATCATCACTTGATAATACCCTGACCTCAAGTCTATTTTTGAAAATACACATGCCCCTTTTAACTGAACAAACAAACCATCAATTCGTGGAAGGGGGTACTTATTTTTTAGTCACTTTATTGAGCTGCCTGTAATCTATACAGAGTCGTAATGTTCCATCCTTCTTTTTAACAAATAACACAGGAGCCCCCCAAGGGGAGACACTAGGGCGGATAAACCCCTTATCCAGCAATTCTTGTAACTGTATTTTAAATTCCACCAATTCTGTAGGTGCCATTCGATACGGTGCCTGAGCTACTGGTGTAGTTTCAAGCAGAGTTTCTATCGAAACTTCTACTCTCTCTCAGGTGGTAGCCCGGGTAATTCCTTTGGAAATACATCTGGAAACTCTTTTACTACTGGTATTTTATCTAACTCTATTTCTTCCTTTTGCAAATCTATTACATACGCAAGATAAGTTGTACATCCTTTTCTTAATAGTTTCCTAGCCATCATGACCGAAATTATACTATTTGGTATGATGTTCCTCTCTCCTCTAAACTCTACCCTCCTACCACCCTCATCTTGGAGAGTTACTAGCCAATCCATTCCCAAAATCATCTCAAAATCATAAAATCTAGTGGTAATAAATCAACCCTCATTTCAACATCTTCTATTTTTACCCGACAACCCCTATAAACATACTCGATAAGTACAGTTTCCCCTAGAGGTGTACCAATTGATACCCCTTCTTCCATTCTCATAGGTTGCACTTTCAATTTATCTATCCATTTTCTAGCTACAAAGAAATGGGTAGCCCCAGGATCAATCAATGTATATACATGTTGAGATTCTAATAGTAGAGTACCTGCAACAACATCTGATGCGAACCAGCCCAAAAACACTAACATCTCATATTGCAGACTTGTTCTTTAGGGAGATTGTACGTTACTTTTGGAAGACCTTGTGGGGAAAATTGGGAACCAAACTTTTATTTTCGACAACATGTCATCCTCAAACAGATGGGCAAACTGAGGTAGTCAATAGAACATTATCTCAACTTTTGCGTGTTGTAATACAAAAGAATTTGAAAAGTTGGGAAGAATGTTTGCCTTGTGAAGAAAGGGTAAGTTTAGATGGTGAACAGAAGGCAAAGATGGCGAGACAACTCCATGAAGGAGTTCGACTGCAAATAGAGAAAAAGAACAGACTTTACGCTTCTAAAGCAAATAAGGGACGTAAACTGGTTGTTTTCCAACCCGGTGATTGGGTTTGGGTGTACATGCGGAAGGAACGGTTTCCTAACCACAGGAAATCAAAATTACAGCCTCGTGGTGATGGTCCATTTCAGGTTTTGGAGAGAATAAATGACAATGCATATAATATTGATCTTCCAGGTGAGTATAGTGTTAGTGCTACCTTTAATGTTGCTGATCTTACATTGTTTGACACAGATATTGATTCGAGGTCGAATCCTTTCGAAGAGAGAGGGGATGATGCGAACCAGCCCAAAAACACCAACATCGACCCATTACAGGTTCCAAATGGTCCAATCACACGGTCTAGGACAAAGGCATTGAAAGAGGCAATGAATGCATTGGTCTTGAAGGTTTCAACCTAGACAGAATTGCAAGGACCGTTGGAGTATCAAGAGGAGACCTTAGTACATCTTATCCATGTGCAGGAGGGGTCCAATACAACCTTATTTGGGCCATGACGTTAGGACAACAAAAGGATCCAAAAGAGTCCTACTAGAACATAGAAACATGGGATTGATGAGTTGGATGGAAGAGAATAAATAAACCTTATGGGCTCTATTTAAGTTAGTTAGCTACAGCCCAAGGCTTGTTTGGGCTTAATTAAGACTTTGTTTTCAGATAGGATCCAAGGCTTGCTTGGATTAAGTAATGGGCTCTTTAATTTAGCATTTTGGATCTGTTTTCAGTGGACCTCATTTAAGTCCACATGAGAGGTCCATTATGGTCACTTTTAAGGATTATATAAGCTCATGTAACCCTTCAGCAGCCATTATGATTGATGAAACTTCATTCTAAACTCTTCAGCTTCTGTGTAAGAGAGATTCTTGCATTCTTCAGTTCTTGAATGAACTGAATTTGACTTATCGAAGATTAACTGGCTTCGTGGCGTCATTCTACTGATTCCAATAGTGCTGGTGCCTTGGGGCAGGTTTCCATTGTGTCACACTTCTATCAGACCTTCTTTTGGCTTTCCGGGATCTTATCTCATTCTTGGTTGTGGGTTGCGTGACCACGTGATCACGAGGTTCGCATCAACATCAGTGGCAGCTCACACATCTTTCTGGGTCATATGGAAAACTCTTCCTTGAGCTCCCCTGCCTTGTACTTAAGGTCGACCTCGAATGGCACTAGTCCCAGGGCAGGTCTACTCGGCCTGTCCACGGTCGCAGACTGCTGCTGACTTTGTCCTGAAAAACCCTGTCTCTGCGTTTGCCCAATAGTCCTCTGAGGGCACTCCCTCCTACGATGCCCCACCTCTCCACAATAATAACACGCAGCATCTAGATAGGGGCAATCCCTCCATCTGTGTTCCTGTCTACATACATAACATCTGCCAGATGTGACCGAACAATCTCCAGGATGTCTACGCTCGCATCTTACACATAGGGGATAAGTAGTCATCCTGGAGCCCTCTATGACTCTTCCTGGTAAACTAGTTTGTGGTTGCGACCATCCTCCCTGTGAGCTCTGCATAGGTCTACTCGAAGTACTGCTTAATCCAAGATTTCCTCCCTTCTTCCTGAACTAACCAAAAATGCTCTCCTTTTCTCTTTTTTGGAAATGGAGGTCTCCCTGTAAAGAGGTAGGCCCCTTACGCTCTTATGTTCCCATAGTATCCTGCCAATCACCTTCCCGCTGCCCTAAGACTGCCACGACCTCTAGAGATTGAGCGGCCACTATAAAATCTATTACTGTCGGAAACTGCAAGGCGGCCAATCTCATCCTCAACTCGTATCGGAGTCCATCTCGGAGTCTCTCGATCCGATGCTGCTCAGTGGATAAATACATAGAAGCAAACATAGAAAGGTCTTGAAACTGCCTCTCATATTCCAATACCGTCATATCTCCCTGTGTAATAGCCAAGAAATCCTGTTCTTTGATCTTTCGATGCTGTCGGGAATAATACTGGTTCTCAAACTAAGCGTCTCAGTAGCCCTCCTCTCTTTAACAATATCCCACCATGTCTGAGCTCTATCCGATAATAACTGAGTAGCACAATCCACTCGGAGCTCTGCCGGTACTGCTATCTGATCCATAGCCCCTCTCTATCTTTCGCAACCATCGCCCAGCTATCTCAGCATCCTCAACTCGTATCGGAGTCCATCTCGGAGTCTCTCGATCCGATGCTGCTCAGTGGATAAATACATAGAAGCAAACATAGAAAGGTCTTGAAACCGCCTCTCATATCCCAATACCATCATATCTCCCTGTGTAAGAGCCAAGAAATCCTGTTCTTTGATCTCTCGATGCTATCGGGAATAATACTGGTTCTCAAACTAAGCGTCTCAGTAGCCCGCCTCTCTTTAACAATATCCCACCATGTCTGAGCTCTATCCGATAATAACTAGTAGCACAATCCACTCGGAGCTCTGCTGGTATTGTTATCTGATCCATAGCCCTCTCTATCTTTCGCAACCATCGCCCAGCTATCTTAGCATCCTGCTCTCCCATAAATGCCTTACAAACTAATTCTCTCAGACTCTTTACCCATCGAACTAAGGTGACTACATTGTCCCTGAGGGTAGTACTCAATGGTCCCGCCATCTCTATCATCAATGCACGAACCAACTGTGCAAAATATGTTGGATCTGGATATGGTGGAGGTGGTACCCCAGGGGGTGCTGTTGGCGCTACTGTTGGTGGGGAATGAGTCCCTTGCCCATCTCCGTCAAATATCCTTTGCTCATCTCGAAGTCTTGATGACTCTCCTTGTCCGGATTGCACCGACCCGGATGGCATAAAAGATGCTGTATCTAGCAGAGGATCTCTCTCTAGTCCTCTATCTCTAGTCTCAACTAGACGCTCGTTCGTCACTGGTGACGAGTCAGCCCTGGCTTCTTGTCGTGTACGTACCATCCTGAAACAATAATATTTTTTCATTAATAATGGTCTCCTGAACTTTAACCTCGCTCTGATACCAAAATGTTGTCAATGAATCTCCTGCAATCACGATAACTCAATTATAGTCAATTGTATTCAATTGTATTTAATATGTAATCCCTTAATCTTAGGCTTTAGATTAGCTGATTCCATAACCTATAGGTTCCCGTTACCTGCAAACTTGTATTAAACACATGTACTGTGCATCAAAATCAAGCAAATATATTACTATTTTATGGTATCATAGCTCCATCGATTCACATAAACCAAAACCCAGTTTTTTTTTCCAGCTCCCACCATGTCCACTACCACAGTGAGTCCAGCGACTAAAACTCCCAATGACACCAGTCACACATTACAGTATCAACACAGCAGCCCAAGCTCCACTGAAACTAAACTCTTCCAATTACCTGTCATGGAAACTACAATTCCAGACACTCTTTGTTGGGTATGATGTCCTTGGTTACATAAATGGAACCAAACCCTGCCACCTGCAACAATCACACATGCTAATACTACAGTATCCAACCCTGCCCATCATATATGGACTCGGCAAGATCAACTCCTCCTCAACGTCATTATTGGCTCACTCACCCCCAGTATCATACCATTCATCTCCCAAGCAGAAACATCCAGACAAGCCTGGACAATTTTGGCCAATACCTATGCAAAACCATCCCGTGGCCGCATCAAACAACTCAAAATTCAATTCCGAAACACAACCAGAGGCACCCTCGGCATTTCTGAATTCATTCAACTTGTCAAAACCAAGGCAGACGATCTGGCTCTTCTAGGAGCACCAATTGATGAAGAAGAACTCAATGACAAAATTCATGAAGGACTCAACCATCTCCTTTGAAGAACTACACGAGAAGCTTCTGAATTTTGAAGCTTCTCTTCAATCTCAAACAGAGACCCATTTCTCAGCCTCTGCACACCTCACCTATCGAAACAACAACAGACCATGGCGTTCAAGACCACCAAATCACAAATACCCACCCAATCACAGTAACCCATGGCGTCAACCAATGAATTCACCTGGAACCCATGGACGATCTCAATTCTCTCCTCCCTCACACCCTCGACCTTACCTTGGCAACTGCCAAATATGTCGAGTTCAAGGACACACAGCCAAACGATGCCCTTCCTTTTGCCTAATACCCATTTCACAGACACCCATGAATGATACCTCTCAAACCTGACCACCATGGCAACCACAGGCTAATATTACCACAAGCAACACCTCCTCATCTTCATGGTTGTTAGACAGTGGTGCCTCTCACCATGTCACAGCCGATCTAGACAATCTCTCTCTTCATACTCCATATCCATGCAACGACGACGTCATGATCAGCGATGGCCACATCCTCCCCATCACCCACATGGGTTCCCTCTCTCTACCCACACCTCATTCAACATTTCAATTAAAAGAAGTCCTATGTGTCCCTTTAATAAAAAAGAATCTCATTTGAATTTCGCAATTTTGTAAATCAAACAATGCAAAAATTGCTCTCTTACATGACTCTTTTTCTGTGAAGGATCTATGCACCAGGGTCACGTTGCTGAAGGGACGAACTACAGATGGGGTTTATGAGTGGCCGACTACTTTTCCCATGTTTTCTCTCTCTACAATAAAAATGTCTTCAAGTGACTGGCATCACAGACTCGGGCACCCTGCACTTTCTATTTTAAAACACCTTATATCCCAAAATCATGTTGGCTTACCATCCACCAGATATCTCCAATTTTTTGTGTAATGCGTGCTTATGCAATAAAAGCCCCAGACAGTCGTTTTCCACTTCATCCATCGTCTCCAGTCGACCACTCCAAATAATTTATTCGGATGTCTGGACCTCGCTAGTTGTGTCCATCATTGGCTACAAATATTATATAATATTTGTAGATTACTTTACTAGATACATCTGGTTTTATCCCCTCAAATACAAGTCGGACGTAAAATCAGTTTTCTCCAAATTCAAAGCTATTACTGAAAAATATTTCCAGTGTACCATCCAAACCTTATACTCCGACAACGGAGGCGAATACATTGCCATGTCAGCTTTACTCTCCACATCTGGTATAACACATCTCACCACCCCACCTCATATATGCCCCACAGCATAATGGCCTTGCAGAAAGACGCCATCTCCACATTGTTGAAACTGGTCTTGCTTTGCTATCACACGCCTCCTTACCACCTACCTACTGGACATACGCCTTTGCCACTACTGTGTATCTTATTAACAGACTACCCACACCCACACCCAAAAAATATTCAACACCCTACCCAACTACTCGAAATTGAGAATTTTTGGCTGTCTGTGCTATCCATGGCTACGCCCAATACACAAAACACAAATTAGAACCTCGATCAAAACCTTGTGTTTTCCTCGGCTACTCTCTCACTCAAAGTGCCTACTACTTCCTTAGCCCTGCCACATCTAAAATATATATATCCAGGCATGTCAAATTCATCGAATCTCAATTTCCATACACCTCACTCTTAAGTCAGCCCATGTGTCAGCCATCCAACCCCATCAGCTCTTGGCTTCCACCTGTCCTCCACGTCACAACACCCAATCAGCAGTCAGTCACTCAGCCCTCATCTGACAAGGAACCCACTCAGTAGCTCCCCTGTGCAACGGTAAATTCAGTAATTCCACCTGATTCCCCATTAGTCTCTACTACTAATATTTCTTCTCAAAGCAATTCCTGTGCAACTACACAACCAGTCTCCTCCACCACAACCGCCAATTCCCAAAGCAGTCCAGCTCCAGCTTCCACCCATCCCATGACAACGAGGTCAAAGAATAATATTCACAGACCTATTCAGAAGCTTAATCTCCTCACTCAGCTATCATCGCTGGACAATACAAAACCCACATCAGTATCCCAAGCTTTAACTCATCCTCAATGGCGCAAAGCCATGTCCACTGAATATGATGCATTAGTGGACAATGGCACATGGGAACTTGTCCCATTTTCTGCCAACCAAAATGTCATCGGATGCAAGTGGATTTTCAGAATTAAACATAACTCTGATGGTTCTGTCAACAGGTTCAAAGTAAGGCTGGTAGCAAAAGGGTTCCATCAACGCCCTGGAGTAGATTTCCTCGACACCTTCAGCCTAGTGGTTAAACCAACCACAATACTAGTAGTTCTCAGCATAGCAATCTCTCGCAATTGGACACTCAGGCAACTCAATGTCAGCAATGCCTTTCTTCAAGGACATTTAGCCGGAACAGTATTCATGCAACAACCACATGGCTTCATTGATCAAGATCGTCCAACTCATGTCTGCAAATTACGCAAGGCAATTTATGGCCTTAAGCAGGCACCAGGGGCATGGTATCAAGAATTGCGCAATTTTCTTATTCAGACAGGTTTTACAAATTCACATGTCGACTCCTTGCTATTCGTACTCAAACAAAATGGTCATGTCATCTACATTCTTGTTTACATGGATGACCTCATCATCATCGGAAACAACACAAAACTAGTAAATTCCTTCATCTCGCACCTTGCTCAAAGATTTTCTCTAAAGGATCTCGGTCAGTTGTCCTACTTTTTGGGTGTAGAAGTTGTACATAACAGACATGGCATCCTGCTCTCAAAAACGAAAATGCATCATGCCAAACCTGTGGTCACTCCTCTGCCCACCAACCCTACGTTGGTACTCAAATCTGGAACACCATTGCCAGACCCCACTGAATTTCGAACCATTGTGGGTAGCCTTCAATATCTCCTCCTCACCAGGCAGGATCTAGAGTTTGCAGTCAACAAGTTGTCTCAATATATGCATCAACCTACCACTGATCATTGGACGTTTGTTAAATGGCACTCTCAATGATGGACTTCAGCTGCACCGTCAATCTCCCCTTCACTTGCATGCCTTCACGGATCATCTTCCTAGTACCACCTCCACTTCCCTATCAGCATACTCTGATGCTGATTAGGGAGGAGACAAAGACGACTTCACATCCACCAGTGCATACATTGTTTACCTTGGCTGTAATCCGGTATCTTGGAGCTCCAAGAAACAGCAAACAGTTGCAAGATCATCAACTGAAGCCGAATATCGAGCAGTAGCAAACACAGTAGCAGAGCTCAATTGGCTCACATATCTCCTCACTGATCTAGACATCTCCCTACCTCAATGCCTAGAGATCTACTGTGACAATGTTGGTACAACTCATCTATGCTCCAACCCTGTATTTCACTCTCGGATAAAACACGTCGCAATTGACTTCCACTTTATTCGGGACCAAGTTTGAAACGGAAAGCTTCGAGTATCTCATGTTTCCTCCGCTGACCAGCTAGCAGACACACTCACCAAACCCCTACCACGTGCACGGTTCCTTGATCTCAAGTTCAAGATTGGAGACCTTTCATGCCCTCCATCTTGAGGGGGCATGCAATGAATCTACTGCAATCACGCCAACTCAATTATAGTCAATTGTATTCAATTGTATTTAATGTTGACTCGAAAGAATTCAAGTGATCTCATTGTCAGGTTTTATGTTGACTTTGACAAGAATGTGAAATGATATTTGCAAGAAGGCTTCGATCAGGTAATATAAAACATTTGTAAGGATTGTTTCAAATGGAAAAACATTGCTTATCAATCCAAATAACTCGTATTTGATCAGAAAGGGCTTTATAAGGCTTGTAACTTTGGCTTAGGTTACTGGCTACGAAAAAAATGATATTTTTAGGCTCAAAACGTGTTTAAGGTTTTTTTAGACTAAGGATCACTTAGTGCTTACTCTTAGAACTTCACTTAGCCCTCATGATTGATTTTTCATATTGACCTAGCATGCCTCCCAGTATTGGTTTGGGCTTTGACCTTGATGTGCCCCCAGTATTTGTTTGGGCTTTTTCATCTGTATTTGACACTAATGTTGTGCTGACTTGACATGCCCCCCAAGTATTTTGTTTGGGCTTTCTATGTTGTCATACCCCCCAGTATTTGCTTGGTTTTTTTTCACTGCTATTTGGCATTAACGTTGTCCAAACTTGACATGCCCCCCAAGTATATTTGTTTGGTCTTTATTCACGACATGCCCCCCTAGCATTTTGTTTGGGCTTTTTATGTTGAGTTTTTAGTACTACCATGTTCAACTTACGGTAATCAATGCACATACGCCAACCACTTTGGATTCTAGTTGGCACTAGCTCATTATTTGCATTCTTCACTACCGTGACTCCATATTTTTTAGGGACAACTTGGGTTGGACTAACCCATTTTGAGTTTGCAATGCGATAAATGATACTTGCATCAAGTAGCTTAAGAACTTCACCTCTCACTACTTCCTTCATGGTTGGGTTCAATCGTCTTTGCATTTGCCTCACAGATTTAGCCTCTTTTTCAAGATAGATTCTGTGTACATAAAAGAGGGCTAATTCCTTTCAAGTCAGTAATTGTCCACCCAATTGCTTTCTTGTGTTTTCTCACCACTCTCAAAAGCTTTTGTTCCTGCACTATGCTAAGTTTTGATGAAATCACAATAGGATATGATTCATCTTTTCCTAGAAATGCGTACTTAAGATCACTCGGTAAAGGCTTCCTTTCTGGCTTATAAGGTTGAAGAAGAGATGTCTCAACTTTCACTTGGGCTGAAATCAAAGGCTAACACTGGAGTACATTGACCCGTTGACATAATAGGTATTGGATCTAGATAAGTCTCGAGTTCTCTTACTTCCTCATCAACACATTCCAAAGAACAAAATCTTTCATCATGAATTAAAGTTCTCTCTAATGGATCCTTTATCCCTTCTCTCTCAAAGTGTTCTTTGATTGTGCATCAAAAGTATCGTTAAGTCTTTTATTTTACATATGTATTTATTGTTTTTATTTGGGATTTTATAATAATTGATGTGCTTTTTAGTAATGAATTTCTTTTAATGTTTCGACAAGAAGAAAGATTCAGCTAAAAATGACAAATATTTTCCGAAATTGTGTTTTGTTCTTCTTGTTTTAGATTTCAGTTTTATTTTAGTTGTAAAATTTATTATATCAGTTTATTAGAGTGTTATTATATATAATTATGGTTGGCTAATCTCTTTCTTGGATCCAAATCAAGGATGATGGTGATTGAGGTGAGTTCTTTAAGATATCAACGAATCCTAATGTCTATCTTCACTTTTTTTTCATAAATGTTTTGTTATTGCAAAAAAATATAGAAATCATATAAGTAATGTTATATCTTGAATTTTTATAAACAAAACTTAATTTTGGTATAGAGATTGCTTGATTCAATGTCTTACTTAATATGAAAAAACTCGTTGATTCTTAAGCAATAATCATCTTCATGTTTTAGATCTTCATTGTAATATCTTCCGATCTAATATCACCATCGTTGATATTAAGTTGAGTTATCTTAAATATGTTGAAGGACTCACCAATACATCACCATCAAAATTGATTTGGAACCAAGACTTACCTTTTCTTATAATTTAAATCTAATTACTCTCTTTTATCTTAGAAAACAAATCCATTCATTATTCTCCTAAAATATTTTTGTTGTTACCTAGCTTAATTTCTAAATCTAGCTCTCTGTGGATATGACCTCAATCTTACTAAGTTAATTGCTACATCGCATTAGCACTTGTGAGTTAAAACAAGCCGATCATAAATAGCGGTCAAGCAATTTTGGCGCCGTTGCCGGGGAGCTAGCAAGCAAACGTAACAAATTTAGTTTTGATTATTGGAAAAAAAATATACAAAAAAAACTCAAATGGCTGGCCTTACCGCCTAAAAAAAAGTAAAAAAAATATTTGACCTCGTCTTTTTGGATATTTGACTGTAGACGGATATTGGAGTGGACTACTAATTATTGGATTATGGCTGGTTCAAAAGTTCTTGGCCGGTATTACCGCCTTTTTATTCATGCTTGTTACAATTATCTTTTAATGTTTATTGATGTTAATATTGCTTATTAGTTAGAGTGTGTATTTCCTAATTTGTTGTATTTTTTTTCTTTCAGCTATTACTTTATCTTTTACGTTTCATTTACTTTTATTTGCAATCTTGTTTTTCTTTCTCTTTTCCTTTCATATTCATATAACTGTTATATTATATTCCATCATGGCTAATGTTGAAGATATAGAGGGTGAAGGGAGTGTTCAAGGTAATGGACCTCCACAATTCAATGATCAACCTAATTTCCGAACCCTTCGAGAGTATCTTCACCCAGCAAGACAAAGTACACCTTCGTGTATTATATTGTCTCTTAACCAACAAGCTTTCAATTTGAAACTTCGTCATGATTCCACTTCGTCCCACATTTCATGGTATGGATTCTGAAAATCCATACATACACATTAAGGAGTTTGAAGAGGTATGCAATACCTTTATTGATAGAACATGCACGGAGGAAACCATTTGGCTTAATGGTGAGTTTTATGACAAAGAACCAAGTGAAGCCTTTGATTTTTTTGATCAATTGGCTGAAAACACAAAGCAATGGGAAACTTCTCTCCCACTTCAAGTTGAATCTAGAAACATTGTTTCTCATTCAAGTGGGAGGTTCCAATTGAAAGAGACTGATGACCTTAATGCTAGATTAGCCTCATTGGCTATAAAAGTAGAGTCTCTTGAGATTGAAAAAGTGCATGTCATAAGTGAACACCAAGAGGAAAGTTGTATTGTTTGTGAGGGTAAAGGGCATAAGACAACTGAGTGCCCTACTATTCCAGCTTTCAAGGAGGTGTTCTATGGCCAAACTTCTGATTCAAGTAATGTTAGAAAGCCATTTTCAAACCAAGCAGGCAATCCGTACTCTGATACTTATAATCCTGGATAGAGGAACCACCCAAATTTTGGATGGAGAAATGAGGGCTCTTCAGTACCTCAAACATTTCAACCTCCACCCCAACCATTTCATGCTCCACCACATAACACATACGAACCCCCTCATAAGGGATCCCTAGAGGATACTCTTCAACAGTTCATGCAAACACAAGGAGGAATCAGCAACCAAGTTAACAAATTTTAAGATCAGACCAATAGGACCTTAGATGACATTCGAAGTCAACTAACCAGGTTGACTCAATCCCTAACCATTCAAGAGAAGGGAAAAATCCCAACTCAACCAATGCCAAATCCTAGAGGTCAGATGCATATAAGTGAATCCTCACCCGGTGAACCCTCAAACCATGAACAAATCCAAGCCATCACACCACCCTTAGAAGTGGAAAGATTATTGACAAAGCTATAGGTTTTGGGATTCCTAAAGGAATTGTGGAGGAGAAATCTAGGGAAAGTGAAGAGGGAATCCAAACACAAGTGACAAATGAGAGCTTGAGTGAGAAAGAAGGTGAGATAAGAGAGAGAAGAGTGAGAAAGGAGATGATTGAACAAAAAATGGAGGCAAAGTGAGTGATTTAGAATTTGATCCTAGACCACCATTTCCACAAAGGTTAGGAAAATCTAAACATGATCTTATAAACTCGGAAATTTATGAATTGTTCCAAGAAGTAAAAAGTAAACATTCCACTCCTTGATGCAATTAAACAAGTCCTTAAGGACTTATGCAAAGTCAAAAGGAGCAAATGATGAAAGTCAACACACAATCACGAATCAAGCGTTATGACTAAAACGAGACTTTCCTAAAATAGCAAAAATGACGATTTTGGTGTAAATATTGTGATTGTAATTCAATAATCTTTTGTAAATTTGGAATTTTAAAAGAATATATTGAATGAGAGAGTTTTAACAGTGTAGGAGAATTTCAGAGAAGAAGATTGAAGTTGCTCTGTGTTTTTCACATTTTTTGTTATTCAAGTTTCACTGTATTTATATTACTTGTAATCCATTTTACTTTGACCATCAAGAAGAAGTCAAGTTAATCTTCTCTTGATTTGACACAGATTGATTACTACTAATTGAGATTACAATTTTATTTTCTAATACTGAAATACCATAATCAGTTACAAGTCAATTCTACAATTTCTTCATCTTCTTCTTAATCTGCTGCTTCAGATAGGTTGACCAGCACTCCTTAATACTTGTGAGCAGCTTATACATTAACATCCCCTCCTAAGCTGCTTGTAGGTTTGACGCCAAGCATTGCTCTTAGTTTACTGAACCTTTCCTTTGACAATGGTTTAGTGAAGATATCAACTACTTGATCTTCACTACTACAGAACTTGATGTCAATCAAGCCTTCTTATATTGCCTCTCGTATAAAGTGTATTCTCTTGTTTATATGCCTTGTCTTTTGGGGAAACAATAGGTTCTTTGTCATAGCAATTGCTGACATATTATCGGAGTAGAGTGTTGTTTCCTTAGTCTACACTTCATTTAAATCATCAAGCACAACTATCAGCCATAGTGCTTGTGCAGTTAATAGTGCCATAGTAGCTTGTTTCACAGATGCCCATGAAAATACCCCACTTGTAAATCCAAATGCATATCTAGAGGTGCTCCTACTGTCATCATCACTGCCACCCCAGTCTGCATCACAACATCCCATGTGTTGCTGATTTTTGTTTGATATATTCTATCCCATAGTCAATTGTTCCTTGAACATATCGAAGCACTCTTCTTGCAACTTCAATATTTTTCTTTGTGGGTTTATTCATGAACGAGACAATAAACTTACTGCATACATGAGCTCAGGCCTTGTTGATGTCAAGTACAGCTGACTTCCCACAAATTTTCTATACAGATTCTCATCTGCTAGTTGACTTCCATCCTCTTTCTTTAATTTCTCTCCCATAAACACTGGAGTTGACACTGGTTTGCATTCAACAAGCCCAAATTTCTCCAGTAATGTTCTTGCATATTTACTTTGGTGGATGAAAATGCTTTTATAAGATTGCAGCACTCCCATTCCCATAAAATGGTGGAGAATACCAAGATCAGGCATCTCGTACCTCTGCATCATCTCCTTAAATTCATTCATCATAGGTCCACTGCTGCCTGTAAACACTATATCATCCACATAAATGGATACAATAATCTGATTTCCTTCACCATCAGACTTTGTGTACAGTGTAGCTTCACTTGCACTCTTTTTGAACTTGCACATAGTGAGGTATGTATCAATCTCACTATACCAAGCCCTAGTAGCTTGTTTAAGGCCATAGAGGGTCTTCTTCAGCTTATAGACTTTGTGCCCTGCCTTTTGAACCACAAACCCCTCGGGTTGCTCGACAAACACTTCTTCATCTAGCATTCCATTTAGGAATGCTGACTTAACATCTAACTGGAATAATTTCCAATTCTTCTGGCTTGCAAGTGCTATTAGTGTTTGAATTGTGTCCAGCCTAGGCATTGGTGCAAAGGTCTCATCAAAACCAATTCCAGATTTTTGAGCATACCCCTTTGCCACAAGTCTAGCCTTGGTCCAGCCTAGGCATTGGTGCAAAAGCCTAGGCATTAGTGCTTGTTAATTATCCCATGTATGTTCAACTTGGTCTTAAAGACCCATTTCACCCCAATGACAGGTATTTTCAGAAGCCCTATCCACCAGCTCCCTTGTGTCATTCTTCTCAATCATCTCCAATTCATCTTTCATTGCATTCTGCCATACTACTTTTCCAGCTGCTTCAGCATAGGTCTCAGTTTCATACATGCTTAGATTACATCTAGCATATATGTCCTCCAGTGTTCTGAGTTTTAGTGGGGTTGATGTATTGAACCTTGACCTTGAACTACTCTTCCCATCACTTTCTCTGTTTTCTTCTGCTTCCTGAGAGCATTCACCCTGACTTCACTGAACTCTTTCAGTTTGTGCTTCAGCTTCACTGTCCTGAAGCAACAGTTGCAAGGGAATAAAATCTTTATCCTCTTCAAGCCCCTTCTATTGGAACTTACTGTTCTCATCAAACACCACACTTCTGGATAGTACAATTTTCATAGACTGCAACATGTATACTTTGTAGCCTTTTTCACAACTTCAATAGCCCATGAATATTCCTTTCTCAGCCTTTTTGTCAAACTTCTATCACAAGTGTGCTGGAACATGAGTGCTAAAACACCTTGAGATGTTTTATACTAGGCTTTCTTCCCGTGAATGCTTTAAATGGTGTCAGGTTTGCTAGTGATGTTGTGAAACATCTATTTTGCACATACACAGCTATATTAACAGCTTTAGCCCAAAACTCAACTCGAATATCCATCTCCTTCATCATAGTTCTGCCCATCTCAACTATGGTCCTATTCTTCCTCTCAGCTACTCCATTTTGCTGAGGAGAATATGCCACAGTTAGTTGTCTTTCCATCCCTTGTTGTTCACAAAAGTTTTGAAATTCAGTGGAAACATACTCGCCTCCTCTGTCACTTCTCAACTTCTTTATTTTGAAGCCACTTTGTAGTTCAACAAAGGTTTGGAATTTTTTGAACACATTTAAGGCTCCTGATTTATACTGCAAGAAATACATCCAGCACATTCTCGTAAGAATTTCAACAAAAATGATGAGGTATTTATTACCTCTACTGGATTCCATCAACATTGGTGCACACAAATCTGTGTGGATCAATTCAAGAGGTTTGCTTGCCTCCAGCTGGAATCCTTAGGGAATTTTTCTCTTTGATGTTTTCCTAGGACACATGCTTCACACACTGTATCCACATTGTTTAAGACAGGCAGTCCTGTAACAAGCTTTTTCTGCTGCATCTTCTGCATGTTGTCGAAGTTTAGGTGACCTAGCCTTTTGTGCCAAGTCCATGATGTTTCAACAATCGATGCTCTTCTTGTTGTTGGTAGCATTGATTCAAGAGAGAGTGGGAAACATCTATTCCCTCTCATTACTACTCTAGCTAGTATATTTTTGAGGCTTTCATCTTCAAATATTAATGCCTTGTTACCCCCAAATAATATATAGTAGCCATCCTCCATCATCTGCCCTACACTCAGCAGATTCTCATATAGTCCTGGGACTAGTAACACTTCTTCAATGTATCTCTTTCATTTGCTTATGTCCACCACTAGTGTTCCCTTTCCAGTAGCTTGCACTAAGTCTCCTGAGCCTATTTTCACTTTACAAGTTATTTTCTTATCGATATCTAGTAGCTTTCCCTCCTGAGATGTCATGTGGTTGCTGCAAGCACTGTCTACAAACCACACATCTTCATCCTCTATACTTGTTGCATGACAGGCATAATACATCATTCCTGTAGAAACATCCTCCTCTTCTTCTTGTGCATAATTTGGTAATGGCTTGTAGTTTTTGCAATCATTAGCATTATGCCCAAAGAGATTGCATTTGTTGCATCTCGTTTTCCCCTTATAATTGCAGGTGCCAAAGTGATATTTTTGGTATATACTGCACTTTGGTTTTACCGAGTTATGACTTTTGCTTCCATATCTGTTTTGAGGGTTGAACGAAACATTAGTGTTTGCTTCATTTTTATAGTTCAGGTTTGAACCATAATTGTTGTGACCACTTGGTGGCCAATTTGTAGGTCTTCTTTCCTTCCCCTGCCAGCCTGGTCGTGTTTTGTATTGTGAGCCCTTGTTACTGCCATAACCATGACTGCTACCAAATTTTAAGCTACAGAATGCCTTCTCAGTACCCTTTTGTTTCCCCCTTTCATCATCCAAACCTTCTTTTGTATCAAAAACTTTAACAAATGCTACTACTTTTTCTACTCTGAGGGTTTCAATGTCTCTTGTTTTTTCAATAATTGAGACAGTTGAATCATATCTCCTACTGAGACTCATTAACAATTTCTGAACAATTCTTGTTTCTGCCACTTCTTCCCCAAGTGACACTTTATCATGTCAAAAAACTTAGAAAGATAGTCATCTAAGTCTTCTTTATCTGACATTTTAATATATTGAAACTCAGCTTTCATGGCCTGAAGTATATCTCCTCTGAATTCCCTCTTCAGAATTTCCCAGGCTTCTTTTGCTGTCTTCTCATTCCTAATTCTTGGGAACAAGTCGTCAGTTATTGCTCCTTGAATGAGACTCAAAGCTCTTGCATTCTTGATCTTCATTTCCTTGGTTATCTCGGGTGTAGCAGCAGTTTTTGCACTCCCAAATGCACCTCCTTCAGACAGCGTTTTCAGAATTTGGTTGAGGCAATGTGCTGAATTCAACCACATCCCAGAGGTCATAGGCTATTGAACTTTGGAGTCCTTAGTTCACCTCCTGAACTTGATGTCCTGCCCTTCTTCGGCTCTGATACCATGTAAATACTGTGATTGTAATTCAATAATCTTTTGTAAATTTGGAATTTTAGAGGAATATTTTGAATGAGAGAGTTTTAACAGTGGAGGAGAATTTTCAAGAAAAAAAATTGAAATTGCTCTGTATTTTTCACATTTTTTTGTTATTCAAGTTTCACTGTATTTATATTACATGTAATCCATTCTACTTTGACTATTAAGAAGAAGTCAAGTTAATCTTGTTTTGATTTGACAGAGATTGATTACTACTAAATGAGATTGCAATCCTATTTTCTAATACTGAAATAACAGAATCTGTTACATGTCAATTCTACAATTTCTTCATTTTCTTCTTCATCTGTTGCCTTGAGATAGCTAGACCAGCACTCCTCAATACTTGTGAGCAGCTTATACATTAACATTTAGGGTCTAAACGATGGAATTTGGGCAAAAAATGGTAAAAATCAGAGGCTATACCACTGACTTCTTTTGCAGTGAGTTCGCTCCATTCTGAGTTTGATGATCTAGTTGCTGAAATTTAGTAGCCTTTGAATTTGAAACAAATCTGCAACGTTGAAAGTCTTGGAAATGCCCATGGTTTCTTGAAGGTCAATCACGTATGCATTAATCGTTGATCTTCTTCAGAACCTGATATGGACCATATTTCGTGGGCTTCAACTTGTTGAAGTCCCTACGGGAAACCTTTCTTTATGAAAGAAAACCATAACTAAATCTCCCTTTTCAAACACCTTGCAGTTGTTGAAGTCCCTACGCGATGCCGATGCTTGTCCACCGCAGTCTTGTACCTTGCATTTGTTGCTTCTAACCTCTGTCTCACCTCTTCCTACACAGCTTGGCCTTGTGTAGCCATGTTCTCAGTGGCCAGACTAAATCCTAGACTTTCCTTAGGTTGACGCACTAAGTCCACGGTTGCGCTATGAACAACACTGTTATAAGCAAACTCAGCTTGTGGCAACGCATGATCCCACTTTTTGGTTTGTCCCCACAAATGCTAAGAACCAAATTTCCCAAAGTCCTGTTTGTCACCTTTGTCTGCCCATCAGTTTGCGGGCGCGCGGTTGTGCTTCGGTTCATCGAAGCCTGGAACATCTTCCATAAAGTCACCCAAAAGTGACTAAGGAATTTCTTATCGTCATCTGAGGTGATTGACTACGGCACTCCATGAAGTCGAACCACCTCCCTAAAAAATATTCTGGCTATATGCAAAGCATCTAATCTCTTTCGGCAAGGGATGAAGTGAGCCATCTTTGAAAACCTGTCAACCACCACAAAAACAGAATCCACCCCTCACTTGGTGTGAGGCATCCTGAGCACAAAATACATAGACAAGTCCTCCCAAATATTGTTTGGAATAGGTAAAGGTGTATAAAGACAGTATTTTGCGACTGACCTTTAGATACCTGACATATATAGCACCCTTGCACAAAATTGCTGACGTCTCTCTTTAGTTGGGGCCAGAAATATCACTCCTCTAAGCTAGCCATTTTTTTACCCCAGCCCAAGTATCAACTCAATCCACCCCCATGAAGGTCACAGTTCAATTTCTCTTGTAGCGACATTTGGGGTATACATAAATGATTTCCGCGAAACAGAAAACCTTAGCTCATGAAATTCGCTAACGGGTTTTAATTCAATGCACTTTGCCTAGATTTCTTTGAAATCCTCATACTCCTGATACAACTCCTTTAGACACTCAAACCCCACTATCTCAGCACATCGGCAACCCCGATTCAAAGTACCCGATTTGTGTCAAATAGTAAAAGGGAACTTTTGAAGGAAAGTTGCCCATCTGACATGCATGTTATCCAAGTGCTTCTAGCTATTAATAAATTTCAGAGCTTGGTGATCAGTGTACAAAACAAACTCCTACTGCACTGGATAGTGCTCCTAGTGCTTCCAAGCTCGGAGCACCGTGTAAAACTCTTGGTTATAAGTACTCCACTTCTGAAGAGCCTCACTCAACTTCTCACTGAAGAATGCTACTGGTCGTTTCTCTTGGGTAAGCACAACCCCAATTCCCATGCCACTCGCGTCACATTCAACTTCAAAAATCTTCTCAAAATTGGGAAGGGCCAATACTGGCTCGGTGCATCCACGCAAAGCTCATTTCTACCTCTTCTCCCAATAGAAATTTGCCCTTCTTCATGCACTCGGTTGTCGGTGCCATGATAGTACTGAAATTTCAAATAAATCGGTGATAGAAAGTGGCTAATCCATGGAAGCTCCGAACCTCACCCACGGTGTTCGATGCACTCAATTCTCTAATTACGCGGACCTTCTCTTCATCCACATGAATCCCCTCTGAACTCACCACATAACCCAGAAACAACAAGCTATCCGTCGATATTCAAATTAAGAATATTGTCAACATAAACAACAACAAACTTCCCCACAAAAGTCCTCAATACGCGCATAAATGTGGTGGGCACGTTTGACAACCCGAATGGCATAACTAACCACTCAAATAATCCATCTTTTCTTTTGAAAGTTGTCTTTCACTCATCCGCTGGTCTTACCCGAATCTAGTGGTACCCGTTGCGGAGGTCAATTTTTGAAAACAACTTCGAAACCTCAAGCTGATCTAACATGTCATCTAGGCGGGGAATTGGGAAGCAATACTTGACAGTTATCTTGTTGATGGCGTGGATAACCACAGACAAATGCCAACTCCCATCTTTCTTCGGTGTTAGCAACGCAGGAACCATGCACGGACTCATGCTTTCACGGATAATACCCTTCCGCAGCAACTCTTCAATTTTCTCCCTCAAGACCTCGTTCTGTTTCGGACTCATCCAATAATGGGGCAGATTTGGCAAGCTGGCCCCTAGAATGAGGTCTATGTGATGCTGGACATCCCTCAAGGGTGGTAGATTATTTGAAACATCCTATCAATGGTTTAAGCCTGTTAGGGACTGTCACTCAAGCCTCAACTTCCCCTTCCACCATGGGAGTTTTCACTACTAGTGCGTAAAATTCTGGCGCACCCTTGATACCAGACACAAACTCTGTGTCCGAATCGGACACTGTCAAGAATGACTACTTATCCACTTCAGAATGCTTCCCGAATAGTGATTTCCTTTTGTAAGGAGCCATAGCAATTTTATGTGCCCCTGACATAAACAAATAAGTATTATCCTGACCCTTGTAGGTAATATCAACATCATACTGCCACAGCCGACCCAACAACACATGACTAGCATCTATATCAATAACATCGCAAACTACTTTATCTTTGTATATTTTTCCAATGGAAATAAGAACGCGACAGATTTCAGTGAACTTCACCATGGTCCTTTCTTGATCCAGCCGATAGTGTATGGAGTCGGGTGCTTCTTGGTTGGCAGCTTTAAGTGTTCAATCAAGCCCCTTCCAACAAAGTTCTAACAACTTCCCGTTGTCCACAATTAAGTCGAACACCTTCTGGCTCACGGTGCAGTATGAGCGGAAGATGTTATTCTAGGCCTGCATACTCCTGTCTTGGAGTGTATAGTACGCCCCTATAAAGTGACTTGCTGTCCATCTTCTTCAATGAACTCTACCCCCCTCATAATAGTCATCCTACCCTGCATCATCTTCGGTAGTGTCTGGACCCTCTTCTTCCCCCTCGATTTAGTTGACAAGTCTGCGACGAGATGGGCAGGTGTTAGACAAAAGCTCAGGTTTTCGATAACGATAACAGACCCCAGGTGCAGGTCTAGCATACAGGTAGGAGTTCAAATTCGTGTTCTGATTCGTGTTTTGGGGCATACTCCTATTGTTTTGGGTTGTTGCTACTGCTATGTACTTGTTTATTCTGATTCAACATGCCTGCTTGATTGCTGGTGTTGAACGATGGTTCTCGATTGGTTCGACAACATTCCGATAATCCTCCCCTTTGCTCCATCAGTTCAGCCTTCTCCACAATCCAAATAACCTGTAGGCCAATTTTATCGTGCAATAATGATTTTCATTCAAATTGTTTCGCTCCAATATTCTCCAAGTTACTAAAATAATAAGTTTTCCAGAACACATTTCGGCGTTTCAGTCATATCTTTTGTCTCCAAGATCTGAATTGTAGGTTTTGTAATGTTCTGGAAAGCTAACAGCAAGGCCTATAAATATGTGTCTAATAGCCTTCTCTAAAACGCGCTCAGAAATAGGGTTAAATTGCAGTCCAAGGTAGCCTCAGATCTATCTTGCAATATTTTCCGAGATTGTGTTTTGCTCTTCTTATTTTAGTTTTCAGTTTTATTTTAGTTGTAAAACTTATTATTTCAGTTTTATTCAAGTTATTTCATGTTTATTAGAGTGTTATCATATATAATTATTGTTGGCTAATCTCTTTCTTGGATCCAAATCAAGGATGATGGTGATTGAGGTGAGTTCTTTAAGATATGAATGAATCCTAATGTCTGTCTTCACATTTTCTTCATTAAAATTGATTTGGAACCAAGACTTACCTTTTCTTGTCATTTAAAATCTATTTACTTTTTTTCATCTTCGAAAACAAATCCATTCTCTCAAGATATTTTTTTTTGTTACCTAGCTTAATTTCTAAATCTAGCTCTCTACGGATATGACCTCGATCATACCGAGTTAATTGCTACATCGCACACTCATGCACTTGTTAGTTAAAACAAGCCGATCATAAATAGCGGTCAAGCAACCGGATTGGTTGGCTAACAAAAGAGGTTAGCTGGATGATGGGTAATTTGAATGGAAGTACTAGATCTATTGGTAAATGAGGAAAGAAACCAAATTTCTGAGTAATTATGTGGGAGTGCTAGATTTATTTGGTAATTAAATTGAGGTAGCTGGATTTGTAATTTTCAAAAAGCTTATGTAAATTAAGGGATTAAGTTAGATTGAAGTAATAGTATTAAATTTCAAAGGTTAAGAGTAATTAGTTAAATATTAGAATAATATAGTTTATAAGCTACTTAATATTGTTATTGTTGAAAGAGGTACGCCGCGAGGTGATGCAGATCGTTAGATGTAGGAACACTCCTGTTTATGAATTACTATTTTGGAATGTAATAATCATGTTTTTATGTAGAGTGTAAATCCTTTCGTGTTGTAAAAATTAAGTAGAAGGTGTAATATGTATGGGATGTAATAATCATGTTTTTATGTAGAGTGTAAATCCTTTCGTGTTGTAAAAATCCTTTCGTGTTGTAAACATTAAGTATAGTTGTTAGTATGATCAAATTAATATTCATGTTTTTTACCTAGAGTGTAAATCCTTTTGTATTGTAAAAATTAAGGTGTAATATGTAGGGGATGTATTATATATATGTATAGTTGATAGTATGATCAAATCATTTTCAAAATGATAAGATAAGATTTATTATAAATATATTATGACTCTTAATCTTAATGTTGCATTTATGAAATTTAAAGGCTTATATGTAATTAGTTAACATTTATTACGTTAATGATAAATTGTTATCTTTTAAGTTGTTTTGATAGCACATTTATGTTAATTTACTAATTGATAATATGAGATTTGCATATATGGATAAGTATAAATGCTGAGTTATCGTTTGATGAATAGAATGTGATCTAGGATGATTGGATCAAGATGTAAATCGTAATGACATATAATAGAAGTGTTTTCGATAACTTGGTATCAACAAAAATAGAGAAAACTCTGCTGAAATTTTAAAAAAAATCCATAATTTAGATTTATTACCCAACACTTGACATTGGTAAAGAAATGTTGAGGGTGTTACAAAGTATTTCGAGAATCTGCGCTCCTTATCCTCGCGTCTCCCCCAATGCCGCCCACAAGGCCTCTACTCCATGGTCTCCGCCAATAGAGTTTTTGTCTCCTGCTTCATTATTCGCCATCGAGTTCAGTAAATCCGTGCTCTGATACCAATTGACGCAGCAAAAAAGCGCAAGGGAATACAACCAACGTCAATATTCCGTAAATCAAAGTTAACAAGAGGAATTGTCAATCAAAACTCAATGTTTATTCAATAAAATGAAAACTAAGTCGGCTAGAGGCTTTACTATGATACATAAAGTAAAAATCTTAGCCAAACTCATGACATAAAATGAAATGACACTTTGAATTTGAATGCAGAATATGAAAAGCCTATAAACCCGGAGCAAAGAGAAATTGACGAAAGTCAATTCGGACTCATGAATCAAGAGTTATGGCTAAAACGAGACTTTCCTAAAATAGCAAAAATGACGATTTCGGGGCCTAAACAATGGAATTTGCCTAAAAAACGGTGGACAATAGGGGCTACGCTGCTGATTTCTTCCTCAAACGGCGAAACGCATTGACTGGGTGAGTTTTGCGACATTCAAACTTCGACAACCCGGCTGCCGAAATTCATTACCCTTTGAATTTCAGGTGATCCCTCTTCAGCATATAGTGATGCGGATCAGCCCAACATCAAGCTTAATCATGCCAACGATCCATTGGAGGTGCCCATTGGGCCAATCACAAGAGCTAAGGCAAAGAAGCTTAAAGAAGCATTGAATGGGCTTGTTCAGAACTTATGGAGCAAGATGGACCTGGAAGGGCTTGGGACATTGAAGGAGCATGAAGGACAGCATTTGATTCATCTAATTCAGGTCCAAGAAGAGCCTAATTCATGTGGAACAAGGGGTTGATATGTCCGGCCCAATACCAGCCTTGTTAGGCTTGTTTTATTTCCTAATGCTACAAGGATAAAAAGCCAGCAATTTATTCTCCTAATTAAGTAAGGAAGTTGGCCATATCTTATTCCTAAAGAGGGGAGGACTATTTAATGCTTTTCCTAACATAGTAAGGAAAGTAATTAAATCAGCAACAAAGGAGGAAATTTATCCAAGCTAATCAAGGACATCAAAGGAAAGGGGGCAGCAACACAAATTTGATTCTAGCATATTTAGGATGGTAATATTCGGATTTTTATTATTTTCTTCCTAGTTTTTGGGTTATTATTGCTTATTTGGGTCAATTGTAAGTGGACATCATATAAGTCCACCTAAAGGGGGTCCAATAGGGTTTCTTTAAGTCTAGAGTCAGTATAAATAGAGACATAACCAAAACATGTAAGGTTACGCAATTTTTTTTCAGATCAATAACTTTTTTGCAGCACTTGTGTGTTGGTGGGATAATCTCCCTTCCTTGGTTCTCTAAAGAACTGAAAACGACTTATCGAAGAACAACTGACTTTGTGGCGTCATCCTTATACTTCTCGTTTGCGAATCTATATTCGTTGGGTGGGGGTTTTCGTTTCCAATAGTGCTGGTGCCTAGGTACAAGTTATCTTTGTGTCACACTCCTATGAAACCTGATTTACTTGGCTTTCCGGGAATTGTTGTCTTTGCGTGTGGGTTGCTTGACCACGTGATCTCGAGGTTCGCATCATGTCATTATCTGCATTCTTTCCAAGTAATAGTGGCCAAGCCTTTTATGCCACAATTCAATATTGCTAGTTGCTATGGTGAATGCAATAAGCTCTTCTTTTATTGGGTCAAAAGAATCTCCTCTCTATTCACTTCAAGAATCTGACAGCAGCCAAATTGGGCTGCAATCTCCTGCTGCTGCTGCGGAATTTTTCCTCTACAAATTACTGCTTCATGTCCAAATTGACTGCATTTTGAACATTTTGCGTCAGGTCTCCTCCAACATTTGAGTGTGGGTGACTCCTTTTTGCTAAAGTTGTTTGTTGATGTAGAACCAGAAGTGTGTCCTTCCTAACCTTTCTTGACTCCTTTTTATCACCTCCATGCTGCTTTGCAAATAAAGCTCCTTCAATCTTGACATCATCTCTCATATGTCATCTCTTCTCTTGTGCTTGCACGGAATTCAACAATTCTACCAAAGAAATCTTCGACTGGTCCTTGGTGTTTTCCGAGGTTGTAATTGTAGCCTCATACCTTTCAGGTACTCTGACTATCAAATTTTTACCCCTATAGCTCACCACAATTCTCTCTGCAAGCTTCAAGAACCTTATTAGTGAACATCCTCATGGCTATGGAGGCCAGAGGCAATTATACAAGGAAATATTCGAAAATATTAAAGATTTAATATACTTTGTCTTTACACCTATTGATCATTCCATTATCCTAAGAATAAGGGTGGATCATTCAGGGTTTTTGAAGCTGGTAAAATGGCATGCAAGTGACCACAAATGGAAGGAGTTCTGGGCAGCACCTAAGCACCAATGTGATTGCTATGGAAAATGTGGTGCTTATAGTACATGCCATTCTGCTAACATTCTTGACCAACTTACTTTTTACGTTTCGGAAGAAAAAGAAAAAAAGAAGAAAAAAAAGACAAAAATCCAAAAATATCTTGTTACAGGGGCAAAATGCTTTTTGGATGACTTGACAATTCCATGAAGAAATATGTATCAATTGATGAAAAACTTCTTGACATATCGGCAATCTCAAATGAGAACAACAGTAGCAAGCCTTGCCATGATTGTTAGCAAAACATACACAAACCAAAGTGATGCGAACCAACCCAAAAACACCAACATCGACCCATTACAGGTTCCAAATGGTCCAATCACACGGTCTAGGACAAAAGCATTGAAAGAGACAATGAATGCATTGGTCTTGAAGGTTTCTACCCGGGCAGAATTGCAAGGACCGTTGGAGTATCAAGAGGAGACCTTAGTACATCTTATCCATGTGCAGGAGGGGTCCAATACAACCTTATTTGGGCCATGACTTGTTTGGGTTGGATGGAAGAGAATAAATAAACCTTATGGGCTCTATTTAAGTTAGTTAGCTACAGCTCAAGGCTTGTTTGGGCTTAATTAAGACTTTGTTTTCAGATAAGATCCAAGGCTTGCTTGGATTAAGTAATGGGCTCTTTAATTTAGCATTTTGGGTCTGTTTTCAGTGGACCTCATTTAAGTCCACATGAGAGGTCCATTAGGGTTACTTTTAAGGACTCTATAATAAGCTCATGTAACCCTTCAGCAGCCATTATTATTGATGAAACTTCATTCTGAACTCTTCAGCTTCTGTGTAAGAGAGATTCTTGCATTCTTCAGTTCTTGAATGAACTGAATTTGACTTATCGAAGACTAACTGGCTTCGTGGCGTCATTCTACTCTTTCCAATAGTGCTGGTGCCTTGGGGCAGGTTTCCATTGTGTCACACTCCTATCAGACCTTCTTTTGGCTTTCCGGGATCTTATCTCATTCTTGGTTGTGGGTTGCGTGACCACGTGATCACGAGGTTCGCATCACAAAGAGATGTTATTGAGAGAATCCAATAACATGTGAGTGAACATGGATGACTTGTTACACTCCTTCACGATGAACCAAGCAACACCCCAGTTGGGGGCAATGTTAAAGTTGATAAGCACTAAGAGCAGAGATCATCGCAGATAGCCTAAAATAAGCAATGTATTTAAGATTGGGTGAATGAATGACAACAAAGCTTTGGACATTGGGCAAAGATATCCTACGACAATGGAACATCAAAGAAAGGGCACCTATATTTCTAAAGGAAGTATATATGCATCATCATGCATTGCATCCCCATCTTCATCATTTTTCAACCGGGTAATCACCTGTTATATGAGACCCTCACCTCCATTTTTCATATGAGTAGGTCACCCAGTATAATGAGACCCTCTTCCTTCATCTTCCATCACGTAGGTCAACCGTCATAATTGATGCAAACCAAGGAGCTGGACATATAGATCAAAGGGCATGAATTTTCTGACTGTGAAGGTTATTAATTAGAGGAATGACGTTGGTCTTCAATGGTGATGTTAAATACATTGCATTTAGTCATTTAGCTATTTATGATAGCCTCTAGAAGTCCAAGAGACCTAAAAACGTGGGGACTTGTTTATGTTACTATTTGAGCTCTTTTAAAGCTCTAGTTATGACTTTTCCTATTCTTGGAGGGTTGTTCCAAGTATAAAAGGGGGTATTTCGAAATTATTAAGTAGATTATGTTTTCAGAGAATTATCATATTTGTGAGGTCTTGTGTTCCTCTTCGTTCTTAAAAGAACTACTAGAACTTATCAAGTTAATCTTGTGGCGTTCAAACGACCAAACTTATCACCTTGATTGTTGAGGGATTCTCAGGTTTTCTAGGTGTGACGTTTCAATCTTTTGTAGTCTTGGTTTTTCATCTTGTTAGGTGACGGGTCAAGGCTCAACCAATCTTGTCTACACGATCTTGGGGTTCTAAACTATCATTCTTATTGGGTTTCATCACAAATGTTGGTGAAGTTCATATCATTTGGTATCAGAGCTTTGGGTCTAAGATAAGTTTGACTATCTTTCATTTCATTTTTTTCTCTTATATACTGTTACCTCTTGTAGAAGAAGAAAAAATCGTAAAAAAAAAAACAAAAAACAAAAACAAAAAGGGCTGAAGTATACTGTTACCTCTTGTCAGAATACTTTTGTTTTCAATCTTGTTTCTCCCTTATTCAAGTCCAGAAAAAAAATCATCAAAAAAAAAATAACAATTTCTCTTTTCAATCTTGTATCTCACCTTATTCAAGTTCTTGGCCTTTTGGTTAGTTTGGGTTGATTTCCTTGTTTGAATTGCTGTGGGATTATTTTGATTTAGTTTTTGAAAGTTCGATTAAGAACTAAAGAAGACACAAAAGAGTGGAAAAAGGCCAGAGTGTGCGAGACCATAAGAGGGTAAAAGCCATTTAGTGTGAAAACACGAGCGCAAGTGTATCAATTCTTGAGTGAAACACGTGAGGGAGTGCTTGTGAGGATTCTAACCTTGTTTTGCAGATTTTAAATATGTTAACTAATCACGAAGACACAACCGAAGAAGTTCAACAAACTGGAGTTCCTAACCTCCAAATGCAAGCCTTGTTAGGGGAGATGAGGCGTATGTTAAGGGCTGAATTAGAACCTATTCATGATAGGTTGGACCGGGTAGAAGCAGAAGCTCCTCGGGGACATCAACAACACATCCCCAATAGGCAGCAAGGTGGGCATGCTCCGTGGAGTAACGTTGAGGAAGAGGCCGAGTCCGAGGAGCTTGATGAGCCATATTTGAACCGAGGCAGGTTTCAACGTGGGAATGAGAATCGAGAAGCTAGGATGCGTAGGCCTAGGAGGGATAATGATTTGGGAAACATAAAGATTAAAATCCATCTTTTCAAGGTAAAAGTGATCCTTAAGTTTATTTAGAGTGGGAAACTAAAATGGAGATGGTGTTTGGTTGTCACAACTACTCGGAGATAAAGAAAGTTAAGTTGGCTGCAATTGAATTCACTGATTATGCCATTGTTTGGTGGGATCAATTACTAATTAATAGGAGAAGGAATAGAGAGCCACCCGTGGACACTTGGGAGGAGATGAAAATGCTTATGAGAAAGCGTTTTGTACCCAGCCACTATTATAGGGGATTGTATCAAAAGTTGCAGAGGTTAAATCAAGGTTCCAAGAGTGTGGAAGAATATTACAAGGAGATGGAGGTAGCTATGATCCAGGCTAATGTGAAAGAAGATCGCGAAGCCACCATGGCTAGGTTCTTGCATGCTTTAAATCGTGAGATTACGGATATTGTTGAGAAGCAACACTATGTTGAGTTGACAGATATGGTGCATCAAGCCATAAAGGTGGAGGAACAACTCAAACGAAAAGGATTGGTTAGGAGGGGACAACCTATGGCTAACACCAGCCCATGGAAGACAACTCCGAAAAGGGATGAGCAGCTACAACATAAGCCAAAATTTGAATCCTCTAAGAATTCAAAACCAACGACCACTGCTGCTTTAGGTAACACCGAAACTTCAAGTTCTAAAACACGTGATATTAAGTGTTTTAAATGCCAGGGGCGGGGACACATAGCCAGCCAATGTGTAAACAAAAGGGTGATGGTGATAAACGCCTAAGGAGAGCTTGAGTCGGAGAATGAGGAAGATGATAATGACATGCCACCTCTGGAGGATGCTGATGATGAGCAAAGTGCCGTGGTTGGAGATTTATTGGTAGCAAGGCGAGTTCTCAATATGCAGGTTGAGGAAGAGAGTAACCAAAGGGAGAACTTGTTTCATACTCGGTGCTTTGTGAAAAACAAAGTTTGCAGTGTCATTATCGATGGAGGGAGTTGCACAAATGTAGCGAGCACTTATTTGGTGGAGAAATTGGCCTTAACTACCTTGAAACATCCTCACCCTTATCGCCTTCAGTGGCTGAATGAATGTGGTGAAATCAAGGTGACAAGGCAAGTATTGGTGGCACTATCCATTGGTAAATATGAGGATGAGGTGCATTGTGATGTGGTTACCATGCATGCATGCCATATACTATTGGGAAGACCATGGCAGTATGATCGGAGGGTTACGCATGATGGATTTACAAATAGGTATTCTTTCACTCATAGAAAGCAACCTATTATTCTTTTGCCATTGAATCCAGAACAGGTCAGGGAGGACCAATTAAAGTTACAAACATCAAGAAAAAGAAATTAAAGCCGAAATTGAAAAAAAAGATTTTCAAAAAAAAGAAAGAGAGAAAAACATTGATCAGAGAGAAAAAGAAAGACAAGGGATTTCGGCCATAGTGAGTGCAAGAGAGGAAAAATTCAATTACATTGCAAAAAAAAGTGAGATCAAGAGAGCATTATTTCCACACCAGCCCCTTATTGTACTCATGTACAAGGAGGCTCTTTTATGTACTAACGATCTCGTCGGTGCTTTACCAAGCGATATTGTTTCTCTTTTGCAGGAGTTTGAAGATGTCCTTCCCGAAGAGGTACCTTATGGATTACCTCCAATCCAAGGGATTGAACATCAAATTGATTTCATACCAGGTGCGTCCATTCCAAATCGACCTGCTTATAGGAGTAATCCCGTAATCCCGAGGATACGAAGGAACTTCAGAGGCAAGTAGGTGAATTATTAAAGAAGGGGTATGTGCGTGAAAGCATGAGTCCTTGTGCAGTTTCGGTGCTATTAGTTCCTAAGAAGGATGGAACATGGAGGATGTGTGTTGACTGTCGAGCCATCAACAACATAACGGTAAAGTATCGTCATCCCATTCCTAGATTAGATGATATGCTGGATGAATTGCATGGTTCTTGTGTCTTTACAAAAGTGGATCTTAAGAGTGGATATCATCAGATTAGAATGAAGGAAGGTGATGAATGGAAAACTGCTTTTAAGACTAAATATGGCTTATATGAGTGGTTAGTGATGCCTTTCGGTTTAACTAATGCTCCAAGCACATTTATGCGTTTGATGAACCATGTTTTGCGTGCATTTATTGGCAAATTTGTCGTTGTGTATTTTGATGATATCCTAATTTATAGCAAAAACATGAAAGAACATGTAATCCATTTGAAGCCTGTCTTCGAAATTCTAAGGAAAGAAAAGTTGTTTGCTAATCTCAAGAAGTGCACCTTTTGCACGGATAAACTTGTGTTTCTTGGTTTTGTTGTTAGTAGCAAAGGAATTGAGGTGGATGAGGAAAAGGTTAAGGCAATCAAAGAGTGGCCAACACCTACAACATCAGCCAAGTGAGGAGTTTCCACGGCTTAGCTAGCTTCTATAGACGGTTTGTTCGTGATTTTAGTAGCTTAGCCACTCCTCTTACTGAAGTCATCAAGAAAAATGTGTCGTTTAAGTGGGAGAAGGAACAAGCAAAGGCATTTCAGCTGATCAAAGAAAAGTTAACTAATGCACCTTTGCTTGTTTTACCTAACTTTGCTAAAACTTTTGAGATTGAGTGTGATGCTTCAGGAATAGGTATTGGAGCTGTTTTGATGCAAGAAGGTCGTCCAGTTGCTTATTTTAGTGAAAAGCTGAGTGGGGCAGCCCTAAATTACCCTACTTATGATAAAGAGATGTATGCCTTGGTAAGGGCTTTGGAAAATTGGCAGCATTATCTATAGCCAAAGGAATTTGTGATTCACACGGATCATGAGTCTTTGAAGCATTTAAAAGGACAACAAAAGTTGAACAGATGCCATGCCAAGTGGGTGGAATTTATTGAAACATTTCCTTATGTAATCAGATACAAGCAAGGTAAGGAAAATGTGGTAGCTGATGCATTGTCCCGAAGGTATGCTTTACTTTCCATTTTAGATACAAAATTGCTTGGCTTCGAATACATTAAGGATTTGTACGCACAAGATTCTGATTTTGGTGATGTGTTCAATGCATGTGAGAAAGTGGCATTTGGGAAGTTTTATAGGCATGAAGGATTCTTGTTTCGGGAAAATAAACTATGTGTGCCTATATGCTCTTTGCGTGAATTGTTTGTGGGAGAAGCTCATGGTGGTGGTTTGATGGGTCATTTTGGTGTAGCTAAGACAGTAGGAATCTTGCATGATCATTTTTTTTGGCCTCATATGAAACGTGATGTGGAATGGTTCTGTGAGAAGTGTATCACTTGTAAAAGAGCCAAGTCTAAGTTGAGACCCCATGGTTTGTACACCCCTTTGCCAATACCGAGTGAACCTTGGACTGATATTTCAATGGATTTTGTTTTGGGATTACCTAGGACTAAGAGGGGGAGAGATTCAGTTTTTGTGGTGGTAGATAGATTTTCAAAGATAGCACACTTTATTGCTTGTCATAAAATTGATGATGACATATAGCTGATTTGTTCTTCAAAGAAGTTGTTAAGTTACATGGCATGCCTAGGACCATTGTTTCTGATGATGCAAAGTTTTTGAGTTTCTTTTGGAAGACTTTATGGGGAAAGTTAGGAACCAAATTATTGTTTTCTACTACTTGTCATCCACAAACGGATGGTCAAACTGAAGTAGTGAATAGAACGTTGTCTTCTTTGTTACGTGCTATCATTAAAAAGAACTTGAAAACATGGGAATATTGTTTGCCACATGTTGAATTTGCTTATAACAGAAGTATACATTCTGCAACTAAGTTTTCACCATTTAAAATGGTTTATGGCTTTAACCCTTTGTCACCTTTGGATTTAACTTCTTTACCTGTGAGTGAACGTGTGAACTTAGATGGCAAAACGAAGGCAGAATTTGTAAAGATGATTCATGAAAAGGCACGACTGAACATTGAAAGGAGGACTAAACAATATGTCCAACAAGCCAACAAGGGACGCAAGAAGGTAGTGTTTGGATTTAACTTAAGGAAGGAACGTTTTCCTGAAAAACGACGTTCAAAACTCTTACCTAGGGGTGACGGACCATTTCAAGTAGTGGAACGCATCAATGATAATGCCTACAAGCTTGACTTACCAGGTGAGTATGGTGTTAGTGCAAGCTTTAACGTTTCTGATTTATCTCCCTTTCATGTAGGTGATGATTTGAGGACAAATCCTTCTCAAGAGGGGGAGAATGATGCAAACCAAGGAGCTAGACATATTGATCATACACTCGGGAATGCGTCTGAATTCGCACAAGACCCTTTGTCACTTCCAAGTGGCCCAATTACAAGACTTAGAGCCAAACGCTTCAAGGAATCACTAAATGGGCTAATCCAAGAGATTTGGGCTGATTCTAAAAAGACCATGGTGGGATCAAATGATAATCAAGGCTTAGTCCATATTATCAAAGCAATTGAAGAGGGTAATAATTATGCAAAAAACGTTTCAGCATGATCTGACCATCAAAGGGCATGAATTTTATGACTTTGAAGGTTATTAATTAGAGGAATGAAGTTGGTCTTCAACGATGATGTTAAATACATTGCATTTAATCATTTAGCTATTTATGATAGCCTCTAGAAGTCCAAGAGACCCCATCCAATCCAGGTAGGTCACCCGTCATAATAAGACCTAGGTAGCTCACCCGTCATCATTGAGACCCCATCTAATTCGGGTAGGTCACCAGTCATAATCAGACCTGGGCAGGTCACCCCTCACCATTGAGACCCCATCTAATCCGGGTAGGTCACATGTCATAATCTAACCCTTTACGCAACCAGTCCCTTACCCTCAAATCTCTGAGCAGACCAGTGCATCCGGGTGTTCCTAGCGACCCTCAACAGTCAGGTGGCAACTCCTTATCAACTCCACCGCAAGAGCCAGGATCCCTCTCGGGACGCCGCGCGGCAACGTGCTACAGAATGGTGACTCTGCTGGGGACGGTATTTTTTTTAAAAAATATTGGACTAAGCTTGGAATATTTTGATGTGATTTATTTTTTTCAATTTGTTTTAATTTTATGTGTGTTTATTTTTAGCAAGTCTTTTACATTTTTAATTCATGCATATGTATATATGTTCATGCATTGTTAATTTATTTTAGTTATATCATTGTGGTTTGCAACTTTAAGTCACGTGGGGGACTGACAGCTTCCGACTTGAGTCAAGGTTGAAGTTTGTGTAAACCCCAACTCTTCTTTGAAAGCTTAGATGGTGGTGATTGGTATACGTACCATCCCATTATCTGCTAAGACCCCATATTGTCATTACGAAGGTGATCATTGGGACAACAAGAGACCCTTTTTAGAGACCAAAGTAGCAAACTCATCATTTGTTGTGCAAAGATTAGAACCAATCATTTGACTGTATGCTCCCTTCATTTTTCTTTGCATTAAGACAAACTCTTCTCGATGCATTTTGAATTCAAGAATTTTGAGTGACATAGTAACCATCGCTTAGGAAATTTGCATTGCTGGGTTTAAGCAAAAATCCAATTTTTGTTTATGATACAATTGTTACAAACATGAGTCACTTCTCGAAAGACAAGTTTGTCAAAAAAAAATTGCATATGCATTTTAACATGCATTCCCATATTTTTTGTGTAATTGTTACAAGCATGTGTGACTCCTCAAAGGGTGAGCAAAAAAAAAAAAAACAAAAAACATGCATATACATTTCAATATGCATTCTCACAGATTTTTTTAGCATGCAGTCCTTATAACCACGTGTTGCTCTTTAAAGGGCATGTTTGTAAAAAAAAAACAAAAAAAAACCCAAAAAACATGCATATACATTTCAACATCCGTTTCCATAGTTTTGAAATAGGGGTCCCTCAATTTCTCATCCTCCGAAGAGTCAAGAGTCATGGATATTTGACATTGCTAAGAAGAACCGACCCCGATACAGAGCCATCATTCATGTTTCTTCTGCAAGCCAACAACAAAGTTCTCTGTTCTCTAGTGAAATCGGTTAGGACATATGCCTAGATATTATCTGCAAGTTGTTAATGCAATCATCAATGGAGATTGTGGAAATTTCGAGTTTTCTTTTAAGGGAGTGCGAGTAGTCCATTTTCAGAAGCAAGCATTAGTCAGAGATGGTGTTAATTCATTTAAGTATCAATTGATTTTTCTTCGGATCATGTGGAGTTATTGTGGCACTGTCAAATCAGGAGTCTTATGCAACCATGCACGGTTATTTTGCGCACATTTTTTGTCTGTTAAAGTGAAGACAAATATCTTGAGTGTGAACACATAATATGATACTGTTGAATTTTTTTTGGTGTCCGAGAGGTCAACATATGTGCACTACAAGATTACATTGCTCAAAGAAGTGAATTTGCCACAAAAAGAGTCTTTTCGTCGTATTATGAATTTTTTTTACGAATTGCGCACTTTGGTGTTTTGACAAGAGTGCTTCCAAGCTTGATTAACATTTTATGTCTAATGAGGAGCGCGGTGGAGCGCAAAAAAAAATTCCTTCTTTTTGCGACATAATGCAGATGAGAGACATGAACAGTCGCAAGAATTTCAGTAATCAAATGTAGAAGTTAATTAGCAAGAGGCAAGTCAAGTTTTGTGGAGGATGTTATCGTCGATAGTGTCAGCAACAAATTATCGTGAGCATAAGCGAGATCAATGAGCAGTGATAATACAGAAATGATTGTTGGAGAGTCTTAGAAAAATGTCGCGTCGTCATGAAATTTTCTCATGATATCTCATCGGGTATCGCTTTGTTTTGGGGTTAAATTGTAAACCCCGGGAAATAAATGTAAGTGTTAAATTAAAAGAGAAATAAAATAAGTTGAGGGCAGGGTGAAATTTAAATAAATGTAAAGATTATGACATATAATATAAGAAGAGAACATGTTGGGTAAAAAGTAGCATTTAAAGGTGATGGGGGGCCTAAGTGCAATAAGAGAAATTGAGGAGTATAAATACCCCACTTTTCTCTCATTTCCAGCAACATGTGAGATGTGAGGGAGAAAGAGAAAGAGATTGTGATATTTTCTTTTTCAATTAAAGAAGAATTTCAAAATAAAAGTGAGATTAAGGGTTACTAAAACTTATCAACATTAAAAACCCAAGGATTGAGAGCATTATTGGAAGGAGAAAGTGAAGAAAAGAAGTGTTTGGACAACACTTGTAGGAAGAAAGAGAGGAGAGGAGGATATTTTGATTTCACAAGCTATTAGGATATTGAATCCCTCTTCGATGGTGTTTCTTATATGCATTTAAAAGGTTCTTTACCTTATTACTTTTATGGTTAAATTGCATGACTTTTCTTTATGAATTTTGGGTTAGGGTTCTTGAATAAAAATTTGGGGGAAATGTGGAATTGTGTAAAATTGATGAATATGGAATGAAATAGGATGTGAATATTGTGTAATGAATGGTTGATCAAATATGGAAGTCTTGTTTTACAAAGGCAATTTTCGGCCAAATACATGTGTTGTAGAAATTAACAACTTGACAGATTCATGTCGTGACTTTAAGAGAGAATTTGAGTGGTAAAACAGAGGAATTAGGGTTGAGTTCCTTCATTGGACTTGTAGTTCTAGATGTCTACTATCCAAGGAAACTTGTTTCACTTAATTTAAAATTTTATAACTCTAGTTAAGGGTCATCTAACGTGACTGTGCAGGACAGATTCAACAGAACAACAGGTCTGTCACATTTGAGATGCATTTCGTAAATTTTCATAAATTCCCTTCATAAGAGTTGTATCCCTATATGTTATATTTATAACAAGATAAAGTTTGTACAAAACGGAGTTCTATAACTCCAATTATGGGAAAAAATCTAGGCAGAGGTCGAAATCCTACCTCTGCTGACAGTTTTGAGAAAAAGGGGAAAAGAGGTGGGAGGTTGCAAAACGATGTAGTGAGATGCATTAAAGGAAAAGAAACAAGTTATGTTTGAAAATGGGTGTTTAGAATGATATTTTTAATGTAAAAAGCTATAAAAAAACAACAAATGAAAAGGCATACTGAATAGTTTCGGCGGGGTTGTTACAATAGGTGTGGTGTGCGTTTGTTGCCGAATTGTGTATGTTGAACTGGAAATTCATGCTTGTCGTGTGCTGGAAATTGATGTGTATTTGGTTGAGAATTACATGAGTGTTTCGGCTAAAATTGTGGAAGGATTTTGCGTGCCGAAATTAACAATTTTAGGATATGAAGGGGTTAAATGTGGAACACTTGTGTATGAACATATGAACTCTTGAAATGAGTGTAGTGAAGGATGTAGTTCAAAAAAATACAGGTGTACTGAGTTATGACCATTGATGTAGCAGGTGGTGCGGTCGGGATTGGATTATCGTCAAGACAAGCTCAGCCTACAGGTGGAACAGGGAGGTGACTTGCACCTTCCTTTTTCATGCATTGAATAAGTAAATACTTTAACATGAATATTACCTTATTGTGTTAGAACCTATATCAGATTATTTTGAAAGCGTAAATATTGATTAGCTTCAGCTAATGGCATCCGAATGGATGACCGGGACAAACGATTGATTAGCTTCGGCTAATGGCATCCGAATGGATTCCTGGGATGAATGATTGAATAGCTTCGGCTAATGGCATCCAAATGGATGACCAGAACGAATGATTGACTATCTTTGGCTAATGGCATTTGAAAAGGATGACCGGGGTGAATGAATGATTAACCTCAGTAAATATGCCTTAAGAGGATAGACGGGTTATTAATTATGGTTGTGTTGAGAACGATGTTTAAGATTTTGTAGACCTACGATGATTGGATCGAGATTGCTTTTAAGGGTTCTGTTAATGTTTCCATACCATTCATCGTTTAATTTGTTACTCGTTGGGAACAGTTCATCGCTTAATCTATTATCGTTGGCAACGATTCATCGTTTAATCTATTATCGTTTGGAATCATTACTCGGTCGCTCCTTTATTGTTTGGAAATGTACTGTTTGAGTTGTTACTGTTAGCGCTTGAGATATATTATTGTCTCGGGACATGTTACTGTTAAATTGATGCATTTTAATGCATTACAAGCTATTTGTACCAAGTACATGAAGAAATTAAAAATGTTAATGCCTCTTGTAACTGCCAAACCGTTTAGTTACCATTATAATTATCATTAAGTAATTACATTTTCTTAAATGTTTTGTATTGTTGTAGGGACATCACATCCACGAGATGTCTAAGGAACCCAATACACGGGAACCTACTTTTGCAAGGAACCATGTAGATGCATTCTAAATCACAATGTATTTTGTGTGAATCAATGTACTGAACAAATAACTTTTATTAGACCCTTTTGTGTAAATTTGTCATGGCTATTAGTAGTATAGGAATGCAACCTCATGTCCATGTATGTATATTTTTAATATGAATTTCTAATTATGTAACCATAATACTACATGTTTAAGTAAGATCCACTTTTAATGAAATGTTGATTGTATGGATGGTATTCTGATGATGTGAGGTAATCAGGTTCGCTGATTTCCGGTACCATATGTGTTAGATATATAGCCATGAACCATAACCTCATTATATACTTGTAAAAGTCCTTCTTGATTAAGCAAGCAATTTTAACTGATAAGTGGCACTCTCAAACGTTGCTAGAGTTTTTCCATAAGGGTTATAATTTCATGAAAAAGTTGCAAGTTATTATGCATATTGATAAGGTAAGTATTGAAAAATGAGACAAATTTTTCAACTGATCGTCAAGTTTTTACTTAGCTCTAATTGTTTGAAAACCACAAATTATCGCTTCATCATGTGCCATCAAATGTCATACCCCAAAATCAAAGATTTTTTTTTAAAAAACCCCATAAAAAACGATTTCAATCTCACAATGGATCAATTACTGTTTGCAAAAAAAAATACAAGATAATTACAGGTTTGCATGCATTGAATATTGTGTATTGGATATTTGACCAAATGAATTTGATTTTCAACAAATGACATCTTTTTTATTTTATTACAAGGATTATACTTTCGATGCACACGATTTTTTTAAATTGGTGATGTAATTTCCGAACAAAAGATTTACAAACAAAGAAGACAGTGACTGGATTTTGCAGAAACCTTGATATTGACAGTTCTTGATTTGGAAGCCCAGCAGTCAGAGGCCAGAATATGAATCTTTATAGGAATGCAAATAATTTCACATCAGCATGGGGGTAAAGAAGCACAAGTAAATGATGATTTAGTGAAATTCACCAATGAGCACCAACAAGTCAACTCAAGACAGAATTGCTTGGTAGAGAATGATGGTGTAACAAGCTCCAACAACGGTTGAGATTAGCATTGTATTTGAAGGGCAGCTCCAATTTTTTTGAATATCGGATTCCTCGCAGATTTGTTTGTCTCCAAAGATATAGTCGCATGGGAGCATTTTGATAAATGTTGAAGAGTGTGCACACCAAGATTGATTGAGGAACATGCTTCAAGAATCTTATTGGTGAACATGCTCATGGCTATGGAGAGTCCAGGGGCAATTATACAATTTTAATGCGACGTCCTATAAGAAATTATTCAGACAGTGCAGCTTCAGCGACTAGCAATCTCACTAATTGTGACCTCATTTACAGAACACAGTCCATCTTTTACGGCTAATGCTACATCAGCATTAATATGAGATTCTCTAAACTGGAATGCAGGTTGTTTTGGAGAAGGGATTCTCAATTTTAATGCGACGTCCTATAAGAAATTATTCAGACAGTGCAGCTTCAGCGACTAGCAATCTCACTAATTGTGACCTCATTTACAGAACACAGTCCATCTTTTACGGCTAATGCTACATCAGCATTAATATGAGATTCTCTAAACTGGAATGCAGGTTGTTTTGGAGAAGGGATTCTCTATTTCACTACTCAGCATAAAAACTACTGCCAACATAGATGGTCTGTTCATGGCATTTTCTTCCACGCGCAGCAGACCAATCCGTATGCATTTCAAGGCTTCACGCGGATGATACAACTCCTTCAGTGATGGATCAACTATCTCCAATGCTTTGTCTTGTCTTCATAATTCCCACACCTGTGTTGTTCATATAAATCATTAGCATACAAGAAATCAGAGCAGACAATCTTTAAAATTCAGCGAAGAGCATAAAAGGCTATCTTATAACTCACATATCCAATCAAAGTCAAGGGAGGATTCTGTTGATAAAAACTATTGTTCTACTTTCCACTCACAATCTCTAACAACATGCCCCCAAAACTAAAAACATCTGATTTTACTGGAAAGTTTCCAAACACAACATATTCTGGTGACATATAGCCACTGCAGCAGAAAAACAAGAATCTTAAGTTTTAGGATTCCTGATAATCAATCATAGCACTTTGTTTTATGCAAAGGTACTTACTATGTTCCTACAACTCTCCTTGTTCTATCTTCAGTTTGGCTGCCTTCAAATATTTTTGCCATTCCGAAATCTGTTATTTTTGGATTCATCTCTGCATCCAGTAGAATATTGCTACATTTTAAATCCCTGGGAATGATTCTCAACCTGGAGTCTTGGGGAAGATATAAAATCCCACGAGCTATTCCAGCAATAATATCAATGCGTTTTCGCCAATCCAATAACAATCTTCTTGTTTCATCTGTTACGAAAATTATTTTTCAGACAGCTATAAGTTAACAATTAGTGTGAAGCAGGGAAATAAATCCAGAGAGGTCTTACCGAAAAGAAACCAGTCTAGGCTTTTGTTCGGCAAGTATTCATAGATTAACATTTTTTCTTCATTCTGAATGCAATAACCTAGAAGTTTCACAAGATTTCTGTGTTGAAGCTTTGCAATTACCATAACTTCATTTTTAAATTCTTCTGTTCCTTGTCCTGAACTTCTAGATAACTTTTTTACTGCAACCTGCTGCCCATTAGCTAGCAGACCCTAAAATCATGTTAGAAGATTAAGCCTCTAAAGTAAAATTATGCAAAAAATAGAGAGAAAAAATCTGTACTATTTAGAAGCCATTTGCTTTTAATAAATTCTACCTTATAAACCGTGCCAAAACTGCCTTGCCCGAGTGTGTTAGATGAAGAGAAGTTGTTATGGTGAAGAGCTTGACATATCCCAGCTCTGTAGAATTGCTGTTTACCAGCAGTTCAGTACCTGATTGTTTTTTCAAAAATCATGAAGCAAAAAGTGAACTCCCCACAACCAGAGCATGACTTGGTTAGACATTTCAAATAGGGATTAGAGAGTGATATCTAACCCTTTTTTGCCCTCTTCTTGAGCCACAAATAAGAGTATAGGCTAATGAGAAACCACAAGAATGCAAATGATGATGCTAAAATGGCCAGCGTCGTTATTCCAATAGAACCATTCGGCTGCCTTTTATTATCAGCTGTATGAGAGTGAAAAGAATAAAGATTAACTACTTAGAAAAACATTATCCGCAAATGGAAACATGACAATACATGCGGAAAAGTAACTGACATGTCTAACCAATACAAACACAGCCTATAGCAAAACATATGCATCAACACGAACATAGAGATCATAACTTCCACTCCTTTCATATCTAATGTCTACTAATTCCCTGTACCATGCCAAACAACCTTCCCCTTTTCCGGGAATTCCAATGATGGAGTATGCAGAGCATGAACAATTCCTCTTGCATTCCACCTCACAGTCTGCGCGACTCTTAATCTTGTCCACCAAAGCTGCATTAGAAGTATCCGGAAGACAGTAATTCTCCATCTTCACAAACCCTTCTCCGTGATCGCAAACCGAAGACGTCTGCTATAGGTGGAGATAAAGCCTCTCTGTAAAAGCCAAGAACTGTAAAGAAATTGTTTCATTTTTTAACAACTTAGATTATTCTTTTTACTTATTATTTAAAATGAAGCTTTTATTATTGCTATAAAACTTTTTGGCTGCTCTAGAGAGGCCGTCGAAGGTATTGGACTCTCGCGTGCTATTGGTTGATTAATTCAAGGTTAAATGTGGACCTTATCATATTTTGTTGCAGTGAGTTTTTTTTATTATTGTTTGTAATTTAATTTGTTGTTACATGTTCTCATTTTTCTAAATGATTATTATATTCTAATTAATTGATTTTGGTGATGTATAAAGCTTAAATTGTTTATTAAAGCTCATAATTGAAGTGGCTTATTTAGCCAAAATCTTAGTTCTAATTATGAAAATCCATGAGAATTAATAATATAAACTTATTTTGTAAATATTTATAGTATTCATAAAAAAAATAATATATTCAACTTGCTTGGATTTAAAAAAAAAACTAAATAGACTGGCACATACAAATTCATTTAGATTGGCAAGTTCACACGTACTATAAGCACCGCAATGTCCATAGTAGTGGCACTGAAACTGAGGGGTCTTCCAGTAATCCTTCCACTGACCATCACTTTGTCGCCATGTTAAAGCCTTTGCAAGTCCTATGAATGATCCGCTATTATTCTTAGCAAAAAAAGATTCATCAGGAATAGTGTAGAGAAAGTATATTTCGTACGGATCATTTACGAAAAAGCATTTGTAGAAGCCCATCTGACTTCACCATGGCCAAGGATTAGCTCTAACAATTGGCTTTTTTCCATTATAGAAAAAGAATTGGGGTGAGCCATTTGGGTTGATCCTAAGTGAAAAATTCCCAATTCCAGGGTCATCAGCTGATCTCCATGATGTTAGGAACCGATCAATTCCTAATCTTCGATCGAGCCCCGGTTTCATTCCAAGTATTAGGGTGTTTGTAGGATGATCGAAGCTTTGCCATATAATACTTCTGCTTCTTTTCGTGACCATTATCAAATTTCCTGAATCCAAGAGTTGAGCTGAACAGGAATCATTTTCTTCCACTGAAACATTTGTAGACCATGTAGAATTTTAGGCAAAGAAACAAATACAGGAAAATCCCACACTCTGGTTATATTATTAAAATGTATTTATACTAGTATTACATGAGTAATTGGAGCCTATTTTCTAGGGATTGCAGAATCATAGTTGAACATAAATTGCTCCTCCTTCATTATCTCTTGCTGTGAATCAGCGCTCATACTCCTCCTTCCTTATCTCTATTAATAACTGTAACCATTATCTTTATCATTCCTCCTCAAGCTCAAGGTGGTCTGGACCCAACGAAGAGCTTGTCACGATTTGAAATGAATTTGTCCAAACATAGAGGTTTCGTCAGAATATCAGCAATTTGTGTCGTTCCTGCAACATGTTCGAGCAATAGAGAGCCAGTGGCAACACGTTCCCTTACGAAGTGCACATCAATTTCTATGTGTTTGGTGCGATGATGGAAGACTGGATTCTTGGCCATAGTGATCGCACTGACATTATCACAGAACAGCTTGGGAGGTGGAAGACAGCAGCCAATTGATTTTAACAGATTCATGAACCACAACAAGATTCAGCTGCGATCACTATGGCATGCTTGTATTGGCAGACAAGATGAACGACATACGAAATGTCTGGACAAGTAAGCGTGAGGTATTGTAATGATCCCACAAGTTGTCGAAATAGCATGGGATTTGTTAACAAGTTTCCTTCATTGACTGAGAGGCTGGTGCTGGATGCTAGAGGTGTAGCAATTGGAATTTCAGGTACCAAGCACGGGGTGCTTCTTTTAAGCCATACAAGACTTTATGTAGAAGACAGACATGATTTGGGTGATTAGAGTCCTCAAATCCTGGGGGTTGTGCCAAATAGACACGTTCCTGTAAGTCACCGTGGAGAAATGCGTTGCTCACATCTAGTTGCCTGATTAGCCACCCACGAGAGAAAACCATACTGAGAATTAGTCGAATAGTTGTTGGTTTGACAACCAGGCTAAATGTTTCATCAATATCTAGCCCTGGCAGTTGAGTAAAGCCACGAGCCACAAGTCTGGCTTTGTACCTATCAATGGTACCATAAGAGTGTGTTTTCACTTTGAAAATCCATTTACTGCTAACCACATTCATGTCAGGTGTCTTCGGCACTAGAGTCCATGTTGAATTGGCATGCAAAGCAGCCATCTCATCTTCATAGCTTGCTGCCAATGAGGAATGCGAAGTGCTTGGCGATAAGAAGAGGGCTTAGAAGGCTGAGCTGTATAGTCTGCCAGAAAGCACATAGGAATGGGATGCCTGGTTGTGAGAAATGTTTTTGGCTTGAGATTGCCTGTCTGAGCACGCGTCACCATTGGATGAGCACGGGTAGGTAACATGGATGTTAGACAGGTTGCAGTAGTGGTAGGTAAGGTTGATTGTGTAGTGGCTTGTGAACTCTCTGTTGAGGTGACAGGGAGGGGTGATGGTGTGTGTGAGGTGGCTTCAAGATCTGTGGTGGTGGCTACAACATGGTGCATACTAGGTGAGGGCTACGGGAGAACAGATTGCGCAAGATTTCTAGGCAAAGATATAAACTAGAATAATGAATTTGCATGCGGTGAGAAAGCAGCAGTTTTGAAGGGGAAGTGCAGCTCATTGAACTTAACATGTCTGCTGATATCTAGGCGACCAAAATTTTGTTGAAGACAATGGTAGCCCTTATGATGTGCTGAGTATCCAAGAAAAACACAACAGACCGATTTGTATTGTAAATTGGATCTGCCAAATGGTGACAGCAAGGGATAACACTCACAACCAAATACCCGTAAGAATTCAAGACTAGGTGAGGAGCCAAATACCATTTCAAGAGGATTTATGCTGTAGAGCCGAAGATGGAAGATAGTTTATGAGGAACACAGCAGTTTGAAACGCAGCCGTCCAGTATTTGGTTGGGACAGACACATGAGCCATTAGAATGAGTCCAGTTTCAACCACATGCCGATGACGTCTTTCAGCCAATCCGTTTTGTTCTGGTGTTCCAGGACATGATCGTTGATGAATGATGCCATGGGCTGCAAAGCAACTTTGCAAAATAGTGTTGACGAACTCTCCCCTACCATCACTTTGAATGATTTTCACAGTTGTAGCAAACTGGTTTTCCATGCGTTTAATGAACATAGGAAATATAGTAGCTACTTCAGACTTGCGAGCCATAGGAAATAACCACACATAACGCGAATATTCATCAATAATAATCAAATAAAACCGAAAACCATCAAAGAAGGTGACCGAAGCCGGACCCCAAACATCCGTGTGCAATGTATGCAAAAATTCAGTGGCATAAGTCTGCCGAGAACTAAATGGAAGTTTTGTAGATTTTCCAAGCGTACAACTTTCGCAAAATCCTATTTTTCCATGCAAGGAAGGTAAAGCCAATCACCCAATGATTTGAGGATGTGGATGGCCCAACCTTGCATGCCACACACTGCCTGGAACCTTGTTTGCAAGAAAACTGAATGCATGATGTTGAAGTTGTCGCAAGTTGACGGGATAAAGACCATCTGTCATGAGCCCTTTAAGAAGCACTTTCCTTGTCTTCATGTCCTTAAGGAGAAACCCCATGGATAAAACAGAAAGTAACAATTATTATCTCATGTAAATTGAGAGACCGATAATAATTTCTTTTTGATTTCAGGCACAACCAGTAATTATTGAGCTTAAGAGCAGTGGTGGGTAGATTAGTATGTCCTCTGCCAATTATAGTGAGACCATCACCATTGCCTACCATAACAGTATCATTACCAGAGTATGAATCAATACCTTGAACCTCACTTGGGTTTGACGTCATATGCTGATTTGCACCAGTGTCTGGGTACCAACTGTCATCTGCATTGTCTGATATTTGAATAGCTGCGAATGCCTATACTGTGCAACATCATCTTCTGAAGCAAAACAACCATCAGCTTTATGGTTTGGTCCTCCACACCTGAAACACGTGATCCCCCCTCTTCCACGGCCATAGTTGCGAGTTGTGCGTGTGGGTGGAGGCCACTTTGATCTGGAATAATTCTCACCTGATCGGGTATTGTAGGCTTCTCTGGAATAATTTTCACCATTTCGTGAATTGTAGGCTTCTTTGCCACAACCCTGAAATTGCCCTTTAAAATAGCCTCCAGATCGTTCACGTTCACGTATGGCATAGCCTTGAGGCTTTTGCTGAGATCGATTTCTGTTTGAATAAAAAGCCACTTTTGATGATGTGGTTTTAGTATTTTGAATTCTGAGTTCAAAGTCACGTAATTTGCTGATTACACTTTCAAGTGATGGGAACATATCTCTGGCATTAAGTGTTGCCACAATTGGATCAAATTCCGATCCTAAACCACGCAAAATGCAAACAATTAGGTCATCCTCATCCATTGGTTTGCCTGCACCACGTAGTGATAGAGTCTGCAACTCTCCCTTCAAGTGTTGTATTCGATATCTAGTGTGACTTCCATAGAGAGTTTCTAACACCATCCAAGCATCATTACAAGATTCACAATTGATGACTTGGGAAAGGGGACCATCAGACAAAGAGTTGTTGATCCATCAAAGGATCAACTGGTCCGTGCGCAGCCAAGTTGCTGCTGCTGAATTTGGTTGTAAGATGCCATTTGCATCTGCAACACTTGCATCAGGGCATGTGATCTCGTTGGTGACAACCAAGGAGACCGTGGCCTCTCAAAATTGGTGTGACTTGAGCTTTCCATAACAGGTAGTTGTTTGAGGCAAGTTTGGTCGAGATATCAGGTAGTTGAGTTTTGGCTAGGGATGGCTCGCGGGCAGATGATGTTGATGAAACAGATGATGTAGATGAATCCATTGCAGACTCTGATACCATGTAGAATTTTAGGCAAATCAACAAATACAGGAAAATCCCATACTGTGGTTATATTATTAACATGTATTTATACTAGTATTACATGAGTAATTGGAGCCTATTTTCTAGGGATTACAGAATCATAGTTGAACATAAATTGCTCCTCCTTCATTATCTCTTGCTGTGAATCAGCACTCATACTCCTTCCTTATCTCTATTAACAGCTGTAGCCATTATCTTTATCAGACCACACTGGGAGCTTTTGGTCATCGTTACAATAGAGAACGAGGTTTCCATATTGGTTTATAAAGAGAAATCCAGAAGAACCAATGAATGGATCGTTCCTGTTTGCAACCCACACCACCGTTTTCTCTGGCAATTTATGGTACCAAATTCCAAGATATCTATTGATAGAACTACCTGGACTGAAAAATCCCAGTGCGAAATTATTTCCTTTGGAGATAAGAAGGTTACCTTCTTTTATGGCTTGGCTCGTCTTTATGGAGTCTTGGGATACACACTATGAGAATTGGAGCATTATAAGAGAAAAAAGCAGGAATAGTTTTTCAGCCTTCATGTTGAAGTAAACTGGATCTTGGCTTGTGGAAAAGAGTTAAATTTTGCTCTGTGGAGAATTAGGGTCTCTTTGTTGGAAGATAAGCTGTTGAGCTGGAATTTTAGAAGAATGAAGATAATTAGTTGATGATGTAATAGTTTGTTAGTATTCTGTTATGGTGTAACTAACTAACTAATAGGCATGCATAAGGTGTGTGTTCACATATTGTAAAAACGTGCAAAACGTGTGTGCTCTGTCTCAAACATATATAAGAGGCATGAAGTCAAACACTTTGTAAGCAATTTTAATCAACACAATAACAGACTACGAAGTTAGTGAAAACAGACTTTCCTTCTTTTCTCTCTGCCTAAATTTCTTCTATTTCTCATCTGCCGCAAATTACCCAACAATCAATTCAACAAAATCAACACTCTTGAGAAGTTACGTGATGAAAATGATTATTTTGGGAGCCACTCCGCTTAACGTGGAATCTCTTTCTCTCTAACGTGTTCCTCTTTTCAACCTTAAAAATCAAAACAATGACTTGTTTTCGTTAAAATATCAATATCAATCTAGATTTTCGTTGCGTTGGGTTTTTTTAATATAATAAATTAATTAATTATTATGTGTTTTTATTTATTAAACATAATTAGTTAAATCATTGTCAATAAATTCTATTTCAAATGAGTTATTTGTTTTGTCTATAGAAGTTATTGAATGTTCTTATTGTTCGAATGTTTGGATAATTATTTAATCGATAGATGTCTAGAGCATTGAAGCGCTTGTAAATAATTCTGCTCAAATTTCATACTTGTTTTGTTTATATTTAATTTCATATATTTTTTTTATTACATGATAGTAATATGACATATCATACATAAAAATAATGCGGGTCAATTTTAAAAAAAATAGACTAATGAATTATTTCATTCTTATTATATTTTAATCATCATTTTTTTAAATTGTCATAATTATTATCGATACTTTTATAATAATTATTGTAAGTAATTAATATTGAGATGATTACTGACAAGATTGTTATAATCATTGTAATTATTACGATAATAATCATCAAAATAATTAACTTCGTTGTTTTTATGAATATTATTTCTATTATAAACGATAATAATCATCAAAATAATTAACTTCGTTGTTTTTATGAATATTATTTCTATTATAATTAGTATTATTATCATTAGTATACTTTTTTGTCATTATTGATATTTTTATATTATTTTATGGGTTAGTGTTATTATTACCATCAAAGTTATTAGTAGCTACATGATAAGCACCATATCTATGGTGCCACATGTCAGTTGCATCTTTAGAGATGGTCTTGAAGCATGTAGGAATGCAGACTTGAGCTTGCACCTATGTTTCTCTTACAACTAGAAGGATAAATATTCTATTAGTAGACATTTGGGTAAGCATAATTAACCCTAATTCATAATGGTAAATTGTGCACTTTTGTTGCATTAGAATAGCAAAATTGCGTTCTTTTCTTGTAGCTGACCAATACTAAGAAGATAATTTTTGAGCTTAGGTAAATAAAATACATCAACGATCATCTGACTTGAACCATTATTTCGAAGCTTCATAATTCCTTTCCCCATTACAATCATTTCGGTGTCATTGTCGAACATCACAACCTGTCAAAAAGATTGATGTAGATGAGAGAACCACTGTCGATCACTAGTCATGTGATTGTTGCAGCTTGAATAAGGAAACCACATGGTTTCTTTATGGTTGTGAAATTCTATTTGAGCCATCAGTAACAATTTGTCTTCTGCATGTATCTCAGCATACTAAGCTCTTTTTTCCTAACTTGGAGATTCGTATTGAAAATGTCCTAGCTTGTGACATTAACAACACTCCACTGTCGATAACCAATCATGTGATTACTGCAGTTTGAATGAAGAAACCACATGGTTTCTTTAGGGTTGTTGTGAAATTCTATTTGAGCCATCAGTAACAATTTGTCTTTTGCATGTATCTCAGCATACTGAGCTCTTTTTTCCCAACTTGGACATTCGTATTGAAAATGTCCTAGCTTGCACTCCACAAGTGCTTTGTTAAATCCAAGGTTGTCAATACCATTCCAGTCGTCATTCTGGTTTTTCTATTGGAATGGAAAGTTTTGGTTTCGGTGTGTTTCGGCGTGCCGTGTCGGGGTTGTATTGTTCATATGTAATTATATGTATATATATACATATATATATATATATATGAAAAAAATTCAAAAATATTAATTTAACAAACATAATCTCAAAATTAGAAACATCTCTAAAATTCCAAAATATTATGATAGTAAAGTGTTCTAAAATAAAAGAAATATTATGATTTTGAGTTAGAACGATACTGAGGCGCTTCGGCCAGAATTTTCAGAATGGGCCGAAATTAAAACCGATATCGCGACAACGATTTTTTACGCGATTCGAGCCCCGCCATCTCTCTCTGGAGAGACAACAGCGCGCCGTGAAAATGAGGTGCTTCATACCCGTAAAATTTACAACAATAATTATTAGGAGTCGCCACATAGTATTAAGGTTACTAGGAACCTAATGGTCTACAAGAGTCTAGGTACGAGGACTTGTTGTGCAAGGGGAAGACGCGTCACCCCTAGTGCACCCTACCTAAGGTAAGTTGCATTGTTGTTTGATTGTTTTTCTAAGTTAAAAATTTTGCACTGCATTTTCAAAAATCATTTTTTTTGGTCTGCGGTGTACTTTACAATGTAATTTTACACCGTAGTTACAAACCTTTTTTTTAATCTACGAATGTACTTTACAATATAAATTTACACCCTAATAGATAAAACCCTGTTTTCCCACGGGTGTACTTTACAAATGTAAATTTACACCCTAAGAGATAAAACAAAAATATTTAAAATCATTTTTGATATTTTTTGCAAATTCCAATGGATAATCATAAACCGGTTACGATATCCGAATTTGTTTTAAAACATGAGGAAGATGCAAAATATTTCTTTCCAAATTTTGTATTTTTATTATTTTTCTTTATGGGTGGGCTGGCTGCCCAGCCCGGATGGGCCAGGTTGTCAGCCCACTCACTAGGTTGGGTTGCACCCACTCACCGGGTTGTCAGCCCCTCGCCGGGATTGGGCTCTTGGCCCATTATCATTGGGCTGGTCTTTCATCCCAACATACATTACTAGGCTTGGGTCAGGTTTTGTGCCTGGCCTGCTTTACTTGGTCTGCACAGTGGGAGGTTGTATCACGTCCCATTGCATGTACGCGAGATGAAGATGGTGGGTGCACAGTTTATTTTCGAGTATGATGAAAGGAAAAACTATTAGTCCCTTTGGGTAGTAGTGGTGGCATCAGAAACAGAGGCCTAGGATGACCGGAGTGGGCCTCGTAAGGCTGTTGGTTGACGTCGCAGCCGCTGCTGCTACTACTACTAAACTCGCCTGAGACCGTTGTATGGTCGCTTGTGGTGGGGGAGGTTGTTCATGGTGATGAGGGTAAAGTTGGGTGGCCTGAGGTAGCGTTGGAGTTGCTGACCGAGAGGGAGAAGAGGGGACGTAGTGATGAGAGAGGCTGGGCTAAGGGGGAGTTGTTGTAGCTGGGAAAGAGAGAGAGACACTGTTAAATAAACCGAGAGGGAGAGAAAGGTTTAGTGAGAGAGAGTCGAATTGGCTGAAGGAGAGCTGCAACGTGGGCAAGGAGATTATGCAAATTTTGCTCTGCAATCCTTTGCTTATCCTGTGATCTTTTTTACGTAAATTCCCTTCTTTTCTCTATATCTTTCTTCTTCTTCATTTGCTCATCGCCCCTCTGTTTTTCTCTCTACTTCCCATGTTCTTCCTTCTATTTTCCTTTGTAAAATCTTCCTCACTCTCTCAGCGTAAAACTCTTATTTTTTTTCCCTTCGTTTATAGGCAAGAGGCAACCCTTCAGTTGCCCATTGCGTGCACCGATGGGTTGCCTCTACACTTGAAAGTGAAGAGACAGAGGCAGAGGCATGTCTACACTAGTGAGGTGACTGACTGAACAGTGCAGATACTCTCAATTATTCCGAATTGAACATAATTATATTTTTAAATTGATCGGCAATTAAATCATATTGACCTATAAAAATATAATTATATCTCTCTACTTAATTTTTATACAGATTTATCCTATGATAAATTATTTTTGCCTTGAATCTGTATTTTCCTCTACTTTTTAGGTACAAAAAAGATACGACCGGACTCGTAGAAACAACAAAAAAATCCACATTGATTTTTCCACCAACATCGACCCCTTTTTATTTTTTATTTTTTTTGGGTTGATTTTGGGGAGTAACCCAGAAATTGGGTGATGACAGTTGCCCCCCTCTTTACAATGCTTACGACTAAAGTCTTGTAAAAAACTTTAGATAGTAAGCGTTGTAAAGAAAAAGAAAGGTGGATGTACAAGACCAAGAAATGAGAATGAGGGCTATAAAGGAATGGCAAGATGGAGCTAGAAAGTGCACTACCTAAGGAGAACACTTGAAGGATGGAAGATGATGATATTTATAAATGACACAGGAAAATGGTCTCATTGTAATTGATGACCGAACCAAGATGAAAAATGGTGAAGATTGTCTCATTCTAATGGGTGGCCTACCCCGATCAGAAAGATGAAGATGGTCTTGTTGTAACAGGTGACATCTGCGGGTGAGAAATAATGAAGATGGTGAAAACAAAGAGATGGTCTTGTTGTGATGGGTGACCTACCCAAATGAAAGCAAAACGTGGTGATGGAGATTTCATGGGATGGAATATAGGGTTAGAAAGCTCGCTATCTAGGATCTATTGTCGAGGGTTAGAAAACTCAATCAAAAGAGGAAGAAAAATAGTGTTGGAAAAACACTATCTTAATTTATGGTCGAAGGTTGGAAATCACACTTGACAAGGAAGACAGGGATGAAAAACGCACTATCTTCATTAGTGGTTGGAAAACACACATGAAAAGAAAGAAAAATAGGGTTGGAAAACACACTATTTTAGCTTATAGTTAAGCGTTGGAAAACAAACTCAAACAAGGAGGATAGGGATGCAAAATGCACTATCGTAATTGGTGGTTGGAAAAAGCACACGAGAAGGAAGAAAAATAGAGTTGGAAAACACACTATTTTAGCTTATAGTTAAGGGTTGAAAACACACTTAAACAAGCAGGGAAACAATGGCTAAGAAGCACAATATCTTAATTGATGATTGAGGGTTGAAAAACGCACTTGAATGTGATGAAAATAGGGCTAGGAAATGCACTATTTGATTGATGGTGAGGGTTAGGAAACGCACTCGAAGATGAATAGAGAACAGGGATGAAAAACACACTATTTGAGTTCATGGCGAAGGTTGGAAAACGCATTCGAAGATGAATGGAGAATAGGGCTGGAAAGCCACTATCTTAATTGATGATCGAGGGTTGGAGAACTCAAATAAGGAAAGGGATAGAATTGAAAAACACTCTATCTATTCTGATGAAAAGCTTGCAAGTGCTTTTAGGGTTGCAAGGCGCACACAAAAATGATGAGTGGAGGTTTGTGAATTACTATTCATCTAAAACATTTCTTGGATCCCTAGGGAGATGCAATGCATAATGACACCCAAAATCAAGAAACAAATAAAGTTGAAAAGTATGCTCAAGGAAATGAGAGAGGTGAGAGCTTGAAAGCGTGCACACAAAATGATGAATGGAGGTTCGTAAATTACGATCCCTCCAAGACATTTTTTTTAGATTTTCAATGGGGATACAATGCATGGTGTCACCCAAAATTAGAAAAAAGATAAAGCTGAAAAGCATGCTCAAGGAAATGCAAGAGATAAGAGCATGAAAGCATGCACATAAAATGAATGAAGGTTCGTAAATTACGATCCCTATAAAATATTTTCATTTTTTAGATTTTCAATGGGGATACAATGCATGGTGTCACCCAAAATTAGAAAAAAGATAAAGCTGAAAAGCATGCTCAAGGAAATGCAAGAGATAAGAGCATGAAAGCATGCACATAAAATGAATGAAGGTTCGTAAATTACGATCCCTATAAAATATTTTTAGATTTTTAATGAGGATGCAATGCACGATGATGCATGTATACTTACCTGAGAGATATAGGTCCCCTTTCTTCCTCTAGGCCTTCTTTTTCGGGATTTAGACCTCTGGATTTGATGGCTTCTCGCTTCTGCTTACTCAAGCCACAATTTGTGATTTTGACCACCGGAGATGATAGATTTTTCATATCAACATGCTCCCCCCCGAGTTTGATCCAGATTCTTTGAAAACGAATGATGGAGTCAACTTCATGATTTGACGGCTTCTCGCTTGTGCATACTCAAGCCGCAACTTGTTGATTTTGACCACTGCAGATGATAGATTTTCCATATCAACATGCCCCCCGAGTTTGATCAACATTCTTTGAAAAGGAATTATAAAGTCAACTTCGTGATTTAATGGCTTCTTGCTTCTGCATACTCAAGCCGCAACTAGTTGATTTTGACCACTGGAGATCATATACCATCTGAGTTTGATCCAAATTCTTTGAAAAGAAACGATGGAGCCAAGTTTAATTGAATTTTATATTGCCCCCTGTTTGGTCATGCCCCAAAAGTGTTTTGGGCTTCAGGTGTTTATAGGAAGGGGTTGGTTATTTCCAAAGATGGTGTTTTCATGTGGGATTTTTGGAATTTCAAAGTCATTCCAAGCACAAAAATCATTTTGATTGCCCAAATCGGGTCATGTCACACTAGTGTTTTAGGCTACGAGTGTTTGCAGGAATGGGATGGCTATTGGCAAAAAATATTTTCATGTAAAACTTTTGGAATTTCAAAGTCATTCCAAGCACAAAAAACCATTTTGATGTTTGTTTAACAAACTTGTTCTCGAAAGAATTCATGTGCTCTCATTGTCAGGTTTTATGTTGACTTTGGCAAACATGTGAAATGGTATTTGCAAGTCTCGTATGTTAGGAAGGCTTCGATCAGGTCATGTAAAACATTTGTAAGGATTGTTTCAAATGGAAAAGCATTGCTTATCGATCCAGATAACTCGTATTTGATCAAAAAGGGCTTTATTAATCTTGTAACGTAGGCTTAGGTTACTGGCTATGAAAAAAAAAATGTTTGTAGGCTCAAAAAGTGTTTAAGGGTTTTTTAGACTAAGGATCACTCAGTGCTTACTATTAGAACTTCATTTAGCCCTTATGATTTATTTTCACAGTGACCTAGCATGCCCCCCAGTGTTTGTTTGGGCTTTAACCTTGACATGCCCCCCGATATTTGTTAGGGTTTTTTCAATTATATTTGGCACTAACATTGTGCTGACTTGACAAGCCCCCAAGTATTTTGTTTGGGCTATTTCATTGGTTTTTTGGCAATAACATTATGCCGACTTGACATGCCCCCCTAAGTACTTTGTTTGTTTTTGGCACTGTCATTATGCTGACTTGACATGCCCCCCAAGTATTTTATTTGGGCTTTTTATTGGGTTTTGGCACTAACATGATGCTGACATGACATGCCCCCCAAGTATTTTGTTTGAGATTTTTCATGGTTTTTGGCACCAACATCGTGCTGACTTGACATGCCCCCCAAGTATTTTGTTTGGGATTTTATGTTGGGTATTTAGTACTACCAAAATATTGAATTAATTTGCTATAGTTAACTAAAACCCTTTTTATGTTTATGTCCCCCAACTTTGTTCGGTCGTCATTTGTCATTGAGGACTGTTTAGTAATAATTTTTTTTGGCACTTGCCCCCTAGCGTAAAGTCTAATCCTTGTCGGGGTTTTTTAGTCTCAAATAAGGACTGCAAGGGATATATCAAAGATGGCCTTCCCTTATTTCAAAAACATGCAATCTAAACCGATAAGCTTTGCTTTTCCATGCGAAACAGGTTTTTTGATATTTTTGGATTATTGATTTAGATAAGAGATTAGCTTTATTATGTGGGTTTTATGAGATCAACTTTCAATGAAACCCTTTGAATTCCCATAACACATTTATTAAATAAAAATTAAGTTGACATTCATTTTCGTACTAAACTTTGATTTGCCAAAAACATTTATGAAATCATGTGATCATGTATACTTTGGATGGAAGGGTATATGGAGTGCTTGTGTTATTTAGACAAAAATCAAGGACACATCATAAACACAAGAAAGTACATTATCATTGAAAATGAATGTTTGCTTAACAACAAAATTGTCAACAAGTCAAAACAGGTTGAAACCGGGACATGACCAAACAAAGAGCAATTATGGAAGCAGACTAAACTTTCCAACTCTGGTGCATTTCTTTCTCAAAGAATCTTGTAGAAATCATTTCAGTGATTGCTCGAGTATGCCATCAAGATAAGCATCCTAGCGTTCAGACAAACTAGTTTTCTCGGATATGGAAATGGCAGTGAGCATTCTTCTTGGTCCATATTTCTTTGATAGGGTTGAGTGTGAACAGTTGTTCTTCGAAGACCTATGTTTCTGCCTACTGATAATATGTTATGCAATGAAAAATGCATGTGAATGTAAATGTATGTACATACATAACAAGTGAATTATCAGGAATGGTGTACCCAAAAGCAAGTTCTAAGCCATTACATGAGGGTAAGCTTTCTACCTAGTCTCAAAGGGTCTATGAACTGCCTAGTGACCACCTTACGTGAAGGTGGTGTGAGGATTTACTAGAAATGGTTGGGGCACAGTATGACCGCAATTATCAAGCAAATTCAAAGATCATAGTTGGATGTTTCACATATCTGAACCCCGACTGAAAGTCATGGGGCAGACCGTTAATCCCCACCTAACTTAAAATTGGGTTTACAAAGAAAATCAAAATGAATGATGACATAAATTTAAATTTAATGTGATGCATAAATTGAAATTAAATGCATGTTAAAGCAGTAAAAATGCATGGTTAAAGCAGTTCAAATGAGTGCAATAACAAATTGAGAAATAAACAATCAAAGAATCAAAGCTCAGTCTCTAAGTCCAAGTGGAGTCGCCATCTATCACGACAACTATTTTGCGAAATAAGGGAATTTACATAAAAAAGATCACAGGATAAGCAAAGGATTGTAGAGCAAAATTTGCATAATCTCCTTCCCCACGTTGCTGCTCTCCTTCAGCCAATTCGACTCTCTCTCACTAAAAAAACCAGAAGCCTTTCTCTCCAGCTCGGTTTATTTAACAGTCTCTCTCTCTTTCCCAGCTACAGCTACCCCCTCTTAACCCAACCTCTCTCATCACTACGTCCCCTCTTCTCCCTCTCGATCAACAACTCCAATGCCACCTCAGGCCACCCAACTTCACCCTCATCACTATCAATAGCCTCCCCCTCCACAAGCGACCATACAACGGTCTCAGGTGAGTTTAGTATTAGCAGCAGCAGGGCTTGCGGCGTCAACCAGCAGCCTTCTGAGGCCCACTCCGGTCATCCCAGGCCTCCGTTTCTGACGCCACCACCACCAGAATCATCACATCGACCTCCTCTACTCAAAGGGAATAACAGTTTCTCCTTTCATCATACTCGGAAATAAACAGTGCACCCACCATCTTCATCTCGCCTACATGCAGGCCATGTAAAGCAGGCCGACAGAGTAAGTTGGGCTGAAAGACCATCCCAATAATAGTGGGCCATGAGCCCAATCCTGGCGAGGGGCCGACAACCCAGTGAGTGGCTGCAGCCTAGCCCATCCGGGTTGGGTAACCAGCCCACCCATAAATAAAAATATAAAAAATACAAAGTTTGCAAAAAAATATAAAAAAAACGTGTTGTTTTCTTGCATACAACCGGATTCCAAGATTGTTTTCCTAAAAAAAACGTGTTATTTTGCATCTTCCTCACCCAAATTCCTAAAAATATAAATAATTTGGATATCGTAGCCAGTTTATGACTATCTATTGGAATTTGGACAAAATATGAAAAATGATTTTAAATATTTTTTATCTCTTAGGGTGAAAATTTACATTTGTCAAGTACACCTGTGGAAAAACAGGGTTTTATCTATTAGGGTGTAAATTTATATTGTAAATGTAACACCCCTACTCTTGGGAATGACCAAGTAATTTTTTTTTCAATCACAAGCAAACAGTAACATGACCCTAAACAGTAACAGGTCTCAAAACAATCATAGATTCAAAATAGTAATGGATCCCAAAACAGTAACGGATCTCGAAACAGTAACGAATACCGAAACAGTAACGGGCACCAAAACAGTAACGAATCCCAAAACAACAACGGATCCCGAAACTGTAACGGGTACCAAAACAGTAACGGATCCCAAAACAATAACATATGGGTAATAACATACCCCTTAATTCAATTCTTGACCCATTCATCAGGGGTCTACAAAACCTTAAACATCATCCTCATCACAACCATTATTCAGTAAACCAGACATCTAACATCATTCAACCAATTACACTAGAGTTGATATAAATCTAGTTATTGTTTAATAAAATACAACAAGCAAGTTGATGTTCTTACATTCCAATATTTTTGTTGAAAAGGGTGAACATACATATCAGCTTGCCATATTTACTTTATACAATTTACTAATGGATACAAAAGAAACACTAAGAAACGATAGCTTTACTCCTCATGTGAAGATGATGGACCTGAAATAGAAATACAAGATAATCTCATAAAGAAATTTTCGAAGAAATCATATTAAAGATTTTAAACCCACGATATGCCATCATATATAGTTGAAATAATCAACATAACTATTCAAAAATCAAACTATTTTTTTCTTGATCTGGGATCCTAACATACACTAAATGTATATTAGCCATTTATACCAATCCCTTTACCCGGGATCCTGGCATACACTGAATGTATGACAATTATTCATGGTGATCCCCTTATCCGGGATCCTAAATGTATGTTAGCCATTTTATACCAATCCCTTTACCCCGGGATCCTGGCATACACTGAATGTATGACAGTATTTCATGGTGATCAACTTATCTGGGATCCTAACATACACTGAATGTATGCTAGCCATTTTATACCGATCCCTTTACCTGGGATCCTAACATACACTGAATGTATGCTAGCCTTTTATACAGATCCCTTTACCCGGGATCCTGGCATACACTTAAAGTATGACAATTATTCATGGTGATCCCCTTAATCGGGATCCTAACATACACTGAATGTATGTTAGCCACCGCCAAGTTTTGTTCATGACATGCCCAAACTTTCATGATACACCAGCCTTAAATATTCTTATTGATACGTCATATCTTCTCAAACTTCCACCCAGAATTTAAACATAAATCACACATTTCTACTATGAAAATTAAATTAGAAACATAGGCATGAATCACCTACCTGCTGTGGATGTTCTACTCGTAGTCTCTTGTTGCTGCTGCACCACCACACTTTTGTTCCCTCCTGTAATTTCAGGAAATTCTCATAAATCATTTCCAACCACCAATACTCTTCGTAACAACCGCATTGAAACAATTCAATATGCCTTTTCATTTGTTATCCTCTTATAACTTTTGTCAATAAAAAATATCATTATAATTACCCATTTTCAAATATAACTTGTTTCTTTTCCTTTAATGCATCTCACTCCATCGTTTCATGACCTCCTCCTATTTTTCCCTTTTTTTCTCAAAGCTTTCAGCAAAGATCGGATTTCGACCTCTGCCCAGATTTTTCCCCATAACGGGAGTTGTAGAACTCCGTTTTGTACAACATTTATCTTGTTAGAAATCTAACATATAGGGCTACAACTCTTATGAAGGGAATAGAACCTAGTTCTATCCCCAAAATTTACGAAATGCATCTCAAATGTGACAGACATGCTATTCTGCATAATCTACCCTGCAGAGTCACGTTAGGTGACCCTTAACTAGAGTTACAAAATTCCAAATTAAGTGGAACAAGTTTCCTTCGATAGTAGACATCCATAACTACAACTCCTATGAAGGAACCCAACCCTATTTCCTTTGTTTTACCACTCAAATTCTCTCTCAAAGTCACAATATGAATCTGTCAAGTTGTTAATTTCAACACATGCATTTGGCCGAAAATTGGCTTTGTAAAACAAGACTTCCCTCATTCTTTTCATGCTCAATTATTCATTACACAACATTCACATCCTATTTCATGCCATATTCATCAATTTTACACAATTCCACATTTCCCCCAAATTTTTATTCAAGAACCCTAACCCAAAATTCATAAAGAAAAGTTATGCAATTTAACCATAAAGTAATAAGGTAAAGAACCTTTTAAATGCATATAAGAAACACCATACCAAGAGGGATTCAAGATCCTAATAGCTTTATGAAATCAAAATATCCTTCTCTCCTCTCTTTCTTCCTACAAGTGTTGGCCAAACACTTCTTTTCTTCCACTTTCTCCTTCCAATAATGCTCTCAATCCTTGGGTTTTTGATGTTTATAGGTTTTAGTAACCCTTAATCTCACTTTTATTTCGAAATTCTTGTTTAATTGAGCAAGAAAATATCACAATCTCCTTCTCTTTCTCCCTCACATCTCACATGTTGCTGGAAATGAGAGAAAAGAGGGGTATTTATACTCCTCAATTTCTCTTATTGCACTTAGGCCCCCATCTCCTTTAAATGTTACTTTTTACCCCACATGTTCTCTTCTTATATTATAAGTCATAATGTTTACATTTATTTCAATTTGCCCCTCCGCTCAACATATTTTATTTCTTTAATTCAACACCTACATTTATTTCCCAGGGCTTACAGTAAAGTACATCCGTAGATTAAAAAAAAGATTTGGAACTGCGGTGTAAAATTACATTGTAAAGTACACCTACAAACAAAAAAAAATTATAGTCATAAATTTTACAGCTATAAAGCACCTAATTTTCACGTCACGCTGTTGTCTCTCCAGAGAGGGATGGCGGGGCGCGAAGCACGCAAAAAATCGTTGTCGTAACAACCGAGAGGAAAACAACACTGTTTTGTCTCGGTTTTTTTGGTGGCACAGAACGTTCCGGCTAGAATACAATGGAATTAACAAGCCTCTACTATATCAACAACCTCGAAATGCAATACAACCAGCTCTACTTCGTCCTCCTTCATGTAAAACATTCAGAACTTGTTCATCGTGTTGATGTGTATTACGACCACCTCTACTTCTTCCTCCTTCATATGAAACATTAAGAACTTGTTCATCGTGTTTGTTACTATCCAATATTTGACCCACTTATTTTTATATTTAGGAAAAAAAATATACTAAAAAACGACAAAAATCCAAAAATATATTGGTATAAGGGCAAAATTGAACAAATTAAGAGTTTAACGGTCAATTGAGGGTCAAATCGCACAAATAAAAAATCAAGTACCAAATTTAATAAGGTGCGCAAGCTTAAGGATGCTTTGGAATTTTGACTATGAAAAACTCTATAAATAGAGTGGATAATCAACAAGAAAAGGACCAAAAAAAATACACATACACCCAAACCCTAAAACACTAAAGAAAAAAACCTAGGTTTGGGCAGCTATAGCCCCCCTATTCTCTCCTTCGTTCCTCTTTTCCTCTTTATCTCCCATACCCACAACCAGCCTCCCCATGATCTCCCTTCCCCTCACTCTCCTCTACTCCCATCTGAACAAAGCAGCCCCACGATCATTCCTCTTCTTATCTAGCCAGCTTCCTCGAAACACAGCCACCCCCTTTTTCATTTTGTTTTTTCTCTCCTGCAGAGGCAGCTTGGAGCCACCGGCTTCCACACCTCTTCCCTTTCCTCTCCTTCTCCCATGAACAAACTAGCCTCGCCGGCCAACATGCCTTCATAGACCAGTGTCTTCTCCCTTCAGCCTCCTTGTTAAATCAACCCTCCATCCCTCTTCCTCTCCAAGTCACCCACGACAGCCTTAATGCCAACAACGTCTACAACTTGGGCTTATGCTTAATCAAGCCAACACGATATGCTGAGCCATAGGGAATCCTTGATAGCATTTTACGGGGTAAACTTTTAGGATTTAATGAGCCAAAATCTAGCATGCCCAAGAGCTGCTCTGTGAACTAGAGACGCACCAATCCTAATCAATGTTCTCGGAAACATCCAGATCATGTTTAGAGGATGATTTTGTTGAGGACCTTGATCAATTGATGAGTCAATGGATTCCCATGAAGAAGAACAAACCGAGAAGAAGAACAAATCTGAGATCTGAAGAGGTTGAAATTGATTTTGTGTGTTTGCGTATTGTTTGCTGTGTTGTTTGTGTTTGCAGGTCTCCGTGTAGGCCACCATTTAAAGAGAGTGAAGAGAAGAGGTTGATCCACACACACCTTGTTTTGCACCTTCACTAGTGGTGGCGAGTGGTCTGACGTGCCATTAGTGCCCCCTACGCTGCTGCTATTGTTCCTGAGGTTTTTTTTGTAAATTTTTTTTATGTTCATGTGTTTATTTGAATTTTTATTGTATTTTTAATTATTATTTGTAATGAGAAAGAAATGAAAAAGAGAATGTGTGTGTGAGTTGTATTTTACTTGTAAAATGGGATGAAAAATAAATGAAAAAGAGGAATAGTGTGTGTGTGTTGCATTTTAATTTATTTATGTTGTTTTGTTAAGGGAAAAAAAGAATATAAAACAATAAAAAAAGGTTTTATTTGCACACGGCCAAAGCATTTTTCCAGAAATTTATCTTAGAATTAATAACAAGTTTATGAAATCTTGAGAATTTGGCTTATATTGAAAATTCGTGAAATTCATTCATGAGGATTAATGGTTAAATTCGGATAGTAAATATCAAAATTCGCAAAATATCTAGAAATAACCAACAAAATTCTTAAGCTTATTTTGAGCGGTGACTAATTTCTTTTTTTTATTGGAACATTTTTATGAGGCATAAAATTGTGGAAAACTCATCCATTATAGATGATCCTTTTATGGCATCTACATGGATCATTTTTTGATATTTTATTTGGGTTCATGAACTCATAATAAAATCTCAAAAGCTAGATCTATTCACATGAATAAATACGGCCCGTCAAAACGTTGAAAATCATATTAAGATAGACAATGCAGCTTATCTCATGTAAGGCGTACTAGGGGTGCTAATACCTTCCTTTTACGCAACTAGTCCCCTACTTTTGAATCTCTGACCAGACTACTACAATGGGGTTTTCCTAGTGACCCTCAACAGCCAGATGGCGACTCCTCAACCCCCTTGCAAGACAAAAAACCCTTTAGAGATGTCGCATGGTGATGTGCGACAGTGTTGATATGTATTACAACCACCTCTGCTTCTTCCTCCTTCATATGAAACATTTAGAACTTATTCATCATGCTGATGATGACGATTCATCCTTTGTTCATGAATAAGGAGGCTACTTTGAAGTTCATATATGCTATTTTGCCTCAAATCATTAGACTCTTCTACTAAACATACCACATAGTGAAATTTGGAAGTCATTGATCTCAAAATTTTCTCAATGATCATGACATGCTCCATCATCTCACAATAGTCAATGTTCGACCAAAGTACTCGTCCACTTTCTACCCTTCCTTCATATGCAACACCTTAAATTCCCTCCAAGGTTCCATACCTATGCGAACCCTAATTTACATCCAAACTGTTATGTAGAATTTAATAGTAGTGTAGTGGAGAAAAGAAGATAAAGAGAAGAAGAGCTATTTAGGTGTAATAATTCATGCATTTCATTCATCAACCCACTGGTTTTTTTATACCAGTATCAGCAGTTACAACCCTTGAGGAAAATTAGGAACCCACAACTTAAATAACTAGAAAATAAACAACATAAACTTCAGTAAGAATTAAATAACAGAAAGGATGCCACTACTTCTTTCAACTCCCCACTTTGCTAATAACCAGAGTTCTTGCATTCAAGATTGCCCTGCACCTTCTCATGCACAACCTCCATGCAAGTTGCACATTCTTGTATCATTCCCCACCCCTTGAAACATCCTTCCACCCAAGGTTGAAGTTTGGGTATTGTGTGGAAAAGTTTCATGAATTCCCCCATGTGGATTCCTTAGTTGATCCCCTTGCCTACTGAATTAAATTTCTTGTTTTGGTTGATATGTACTTCCCATTTATATAAAACGGTTTCTGGTTATGAAAGTATGATTGAATAATTTGTGACTAGAGGTAAAAGAGTGAAGTGATCAGGTATAGGACCAAAGTAATGCTTTAATTTACTAACATAGACCACATTATGTATCTTTGTTGATGGTGAAAGGGCTAAACGGTAAGCAACAGAACCCACCTTGCCCAATATCTAAAAGGGTCCAAAAAACGAGGTGCAAGTTTCAAAGACTATCGCTTGACCATAGATTGTTGACAATAGGGCTGGAGTCACATATAAACATAATCACACACCTCGAAAGTGACTTCTCGTTGGTGCTGGTCAACACGGGCTTTCATACGTTGTTGTGTCAGTTGAAGATTAAGACGCAACTCTCTCAAAATTGTCTCACGATCACAAATATAGACATCCATCGCTTGGACACGAGTAGTGCCTGGAGTGTAAGGAAGAAGTTTGGTTGGAGGAGTGCCATAAACTACCTCAAAAGGTGTCATGTTGGTGGAAGTATGAAGAGCAGTATTATAGCTTTACTACACCCAAGGAATTCAATCCATCCATTTTATGGTTTTTCTCCTACAAAACAATGAAGATATTGCTCCAAACCTCTATTAATAACCTCCGTTTGGTCATTTATTTGAGGATGGTAACCGGTACTTATGCAGAGACTGGTCCCCCAAAAACAAAATAATGCTTTCCAGAAGGAGCTTATAAATATCTTGTCCCGATTACTCGTGATTGAAGATGGAATACAATGAAGACGACCAATATTGGTGATGAAGGCCTTTGATATTGTCAATGTTGAGTATGGGTGCTTGAGAGGATCAAATTGATTGTATTTACTGAGTCCATCCACCACAACCATCATCACCGTATATCCCTACAAGTTAGGAAGACCCTTAATAAACCAGTTGGGTAGTTTAGTTGGAAGTCTGATTTAATTAAATAAGTCACCCGGTCTAGTTAGCCGGTTCAGTTTGTTCGAGTCAAGGAATAAGTCTTCAATTGGTTAGAGTCCAGTTAATAAGTAATTGCTTTACTTTCGGTTCTCTTAGCCAGTATCTTGGTGGGGAGATTGAGTCAATAAACCGAATTAGCTGATTATTAGGATTGCATGTGGAGAAATCCTTGTAATTCGTTAAGTCGTTGTGTCGTCTATATTAAGCTAGGATTCAGTTTGATTAGGCATTGAACCATTTTTATGAATTAAAGTTCCTCAAAAATCCATTATTCTTGTTTTGTTCTTTAAATTACTTGGAATGTGACATTGGTATTAGAGCCAAGGTTTCCATGGTTGAGGGTGCAGGTACCAGGTATTCAAACTGGCAGAAGCGTTGACATCTGTGAAGCAAAATCAGGATCAGTCTCAACAAAACATTAATGCTCTACAAGAAATTGTACAAGGATTAGCTCAGAAGTTAGATGTGGTTGCCTCACACGTGGAGGCTTTTGTGCAGGTGAAGGCATCCCAAAACATGGGTGAACCGGGGTCATCAACCCAGCAAATAACTAACCCTCTATTCAAGGAAAATGCTGGCATTCAGACCTGGTCTATAAGACTAGACTTTCCAAGGTTTAGTGGAGACAACCCAGTGGGTGGGTATACAGAGTCAACCAATTCTTTAATTACAATCAAACTAATCCCCATCACCGTATTTTGTTAGCCTCATTTCACATGGAAGCGAAGGCCCTGGTATGGTTCTAGGACCTTGAGGCAGCTGGGGGGCTTAGCAGTTAGGAGGGGTTTGTTCGAGCCCTTCAGACTTGGTCGGGTCATCTCCCTATGATGATCCCATGGAGACTCTTATTCGGCTCAAACATACCACGACGGTGGAAGAATACAAGACACAATTTGAGGCACTCTCAAACCAGTTAAGGGGGCTAGCTGAGTCATATAAACTCAGTTTCTTTTTGAGTGGGTTACGGGAGGATATAAGGTGTATGGTGAGGATGCTCAATCCACCTAATTTACACTTGGCCATCGGATTGGCCAAGATGCAAGAGGAGAACGTGGCAGCACTAAGGAGGTTAGCGAGAGCGGGGTCTTTTTCACCAAGATTGACCACTAATCCGATCAACCCATCTGAAAAGAGGGCAATTGTGCCGATACAAAGGTTGAATCCGGCCCAAACGAGGGAACGTAGGGAAAAGGGGCTTTGTTATAATTGTGATGATAAATGGGGGATCGAGCATAAGTGTAAGTCGGCCTAGTTGATTATTATGGACAGGGAAGAATTTGAAGGGGAAGAGGCCCAACCAGTAGACCTCATGGGGGACCTTGACAACGGCCTAGAGGAAGGTTTAGGCATGGAAGGGGGTGAACCGGAGATATCAATTCATGCACTATGTGGCTCCCTAACCCGAAGACAATGCGAATTGTGGGACGCATTGGAAAAAAAATTGTGGTGATTTTGGTGGACACAGGGAGCACCCACAATTTTTTGACCCAGCTATTGCTAAGGGGGACCAGCTAACATATGATGATCAAGAACGACTTAGAGTTAAGGTTGCCAATGGTCAATCTGTGAATTGTGAAGGAAAGATCGCGGTAGTGCCACTACACATGCCGGGTAAGGCCTATATTATTGATTTTTTCGTGTTAACACTAGGTGGGTGTGACACTGTCCTAGGAGTCCAGTGGCTAAGGACATTGAGCCCAATATTGTGGGACTTCACTATTCTGAGCATGGAATTTTCAATCATGGGCATACCCAGGAGACTACAAGGTATGACAAATTCTGACAATTCAATAATAAAGGGAATAGAGAAATCTGATAAAGCTAAGACAAAAGGATTAGTAATAGCAGTTTTTAAATTTTCAAAGGCATTTCTAGCAGAATCAGACCAATGAAATAAGTTCTTTTTAAGTAGGGCTGTGAGAGAACCAACTATTAACCCATACCCCTTAATGAACTTTCGATTATACCCCTGTCAACCCTAGGAATCCCCTAAGTGACTTAAGGTTGGTAGGTAATGGCCAATCCAACATTGCCTCAATCTTACTAGGGTTTGCTCTCACCCCATCTTTGGAAATTAGATGTCCTAAGTAATCAATTTCTTGACACCCAAAACTACACTTTGATCTTTTTGCGAACAATTGGTGCTTAGCTAGTATCCTTAAGACAGTCTCCAAATGTTGGATGTGGTCTTCCACATTCCTACTATAAACAAGGATATCATCAAAGAAAACCAATATAAACTTCCTCAAATATGGTTTAAAAATTTCATTCATAAGACTCTGGAAAGTGGCTGGGGCATTTGTAAGGCAAAAGGCATGACCAAAAATTCATAATGGCCTTCATGGGTATGAAAGGCTGTTTTGGGAATATCCTCAGGGTGCACCCTAATTTGGTGATACCCAGACCTTAGATCCAATTTACTAAAAATAATGGCCCCATATAGTTCATCTAGTAGCTCATCTACGTTTGGTATAGGAAATTTGACCTTAATAGTCTCCTTGTTTAAGGCCTTATAATCCACACAAAACCTCCAACTACCATCATGTTTCCTTACTAACAACACAGGAGATGAAAAAGGACTCTAACTAGGTCTAACAATTCCAGCCAGTAACATCTCCTTAACTATCTTCTCAATTTCAGTTTTTTGGAAGTAAGGATATCGGTATGGACCTACACATACTGGCTTAGACTCACTCTATAGTATGATGTGATCTGGTTTGGGGTAGCTGTTTCGGTTACTCAAATATCTCAGAATATTATCGTAATAGGGTTTCAATTTGATTTTCGGTGGGTTGACCAATGGACTAAAATTTTGGATATTCAAATTCAATTAATTGTATTACTAATCCTCTTTTGTTATGCCTAGTAATTTTACCGAATTGCTTTTCCCCTATTTCTTTATTCCCTTTATTATTTAATGTGATGCTTCTGGTGTGGGAGTGGGGGTTGTTCTTATGCAAAAGGGAAGGCCAATTGTTTATATGAGTCAAGCAATACAAGGTAAGGCCTTACAACTGTCTACCTATGAAAAGGAGCTAATGGCTCTAGTTCTAGCAATGAAGAAGTGGAGACCCTATCTGTTGGGTCACCAATTCAAGGTGCAGACAAATCATCACAGCTTGAAGTACTTATTGGAACAAAAAATTGGCACACCACTACAGCAGCAATGGGTTACCAAGTTGTTGGGTTATGAATTCACAGTGGAGTATAAGCAAGGCAAGGACAATAAGGTGGTAGATGCACACTCAAGGAACAGGGAGGGTGCGGGTACTGGAGAATTGTTGGCTGTAACAACTCCAAAACATGGTTGGGTGGACAAATTAAGAGGTGCGTATGCTACAGATCCTAAACTGTAGTAGCTTCTACAGGAACTAAATCAAGGGGATAAGCTTGGGTCGCGTTATAAAGAGAGGGATGGTTTGTTGTTCTACAAGGACAGGTTAATGATTATTCATCAGAGGAGTTAAGGGAATAGGTCCTAAGAATAATACACAGCAGTATACAAGGTGGGCACTCAGGGTTCCACAAAACCCTACAAAGAGCCAGGGCTGAGTTCTACTGAGCAGGAATGAAAGGGGATATCAGAAGTTTTATAAGGGAGTGTGAAGTGTGTAAACAGTGTAAGGTAGAGAATATTAATCCTCCTGGGTTGCTACAACCTTTACCGATTCCTACAAGGGTGTGGACTGATATCTCACTTGATTTTATTGAAGGGCTGCCTATGTCAGAAAGCTATAGTGTGATCATGGTGGTAGTGGACAAATTAACAAAGTATGCACGTTTTATCCCTATCTCACACCCGTATTCAACAGCGAAGATTGCCCAGAGTTTCATGCAAAACATATTCAGATTACATGGATTGCCTAAGTCCATTGTTACTGATAGGGATCCCACATTCACAAGTACAGGGTACTGAGTTGAAGTGCTCCTCAGCCTACCACCCAGAGACGGATGGACAGACTGAGATAGTGAATAAGATGGTGAGCAGTATTTAAGGTGTTTTTCAAGGGATAAGCCGAAAGCTTGCTCCCAGTTTCTACCTCTAGCAGAGTGATGGCACAACACTACAACACATTCATCTACAAAACTATCCCCATTCGAAGCAGTTTATGGCTTCCCTCCCCCAAAATTGATTACATATACAACATGTACTACAAAGTTGCAAGAGGTAGAGAATACCTTGAAAAGCCAAGAAGAAATTCTTCGCATCCTTCACTACAACTTGCAACAGGCACGGGATCGCATGAGAAAATGGGTAGATCGCAAGAGGACTAACAGGAGCTTCAACACTAGTGACTGGGTATACCTCAGGTTACAGCCCTACCGACAAAAGACATTAGCACAAAGAACAAACATGAAGTTAGCTCCAAGGTTTTATGGACTGATGCTACCATATTATTTGATAATTTCATTCATATTTACATAGTGTTTTGCATATGTTTTGTGCATAAAATGTCTTGATATTCTTTCTTTTATGTTTTGAAGGCAATTTTGGATGAAAAATGCAAAAAGGAGTAAATTGGAGGTAATTGGCAGATTTGACCTTCAGTCGATGTTTTGTGCAGAGCGTGAGTTCTAGAGATCGAAATGAAGTGATTCCAGTGACATTCAAAATCTAACATCCATACCTTTCTGGAAATGTAATGCAAGAAAAATAAAAAGAGAAAAATCATGGAAATCGCATCCTACAAAGTCAAATCTCGCATTCTGCCAGTGTTGACCTTTGTCCATTACAACCTCAATATCTCGAGCTACAGACGTCCAATTAATGCAAACTCAATTGGAGTGGATTCATGTCTCAAATACCTATAAACAAGCCAAATGAAAGCTCAAAAAGATGTCGTATTAAGGAGATATGAATTTTACAAGGGACAACTAAATTCTGCCAACTTAAAGAAGGACTATTTGGTAAAATAGACATTAGGGTTTCTAAGCATATATAAAGGATAAGAGGAGCAAGGAAGTGGCACAAAAACTTTATCCTTCAAACCCAAAATCATGTGTTCTTCCATCTTTTTATTTAGTTGTTCAATAAACATGCAAGACTAGACTCTTTTTCTTGGTTGAAAGGACACAAACACCTTCGGATTTCAAGAACCGTGAGATTTATTCTTCCTTCTATTTTCAGTTTATGTTATGAATGAATATATTTGTTTTCCTATGCATATTTCCTATGATTATTGTTGGTGATTGCTAGAGCGGACTCTAAGTTATTGTTGTGAACAATCTATTGATAAGTTTAATATTAAAACTGGAGTTGTGATATATGAACTTGGGAAGCAACTAAGCTTCATAATTGTGGCGGAACTACATTATTGAACTTAGGGAGAACATTTAAATAAATTAACACAAGTTGCGGACAACTTGTATGCTAATCTTGATGAAATTATCTAGTTCTTAAAGCTACCATTAAATTGAATCATTAGTGCGGACACTTTGATTGTTTGTTGGTCAGGATTAGTTATACGGCGGATCCGTTAATTAATCACGTTAAGAAAAGATAAAATTTCAGAACATAAACTGCATTTTTTGCTTCAAGGATCGGTTCTAATTTCCATAGGTGGATGTATGCTTGTGACTAAGGTTTGTTTTTTTGATAAGTTTCGATTTTAATTGATTTTGTTTGCTAGTTTAATTGCTGCCATATTTTAGATAATCACAAACTAACCCCCCCCCCAATCACATAACGTACAACATAAAAATCTGACTTGAAACTTCCTCGTGGGATCGACCCCTTGCTTGCTCTATACTATCTTGTGTGTTTTAAGCTAGGGTAATTAATTTGTGCGACCGCGACATTGCAACAAATTTTGGTGCCGTTGCCGGGGAGGTAATTTTAGTTGATTGTTGTGCACTGTTATTTTTATTTGCTGTGATTAAAAAAAAAACAGAATTTTTGCTTGTGACGGTACTGTTCACTTGTGCACGGTACTGTTCAAAACAGATTTTATGGTGAAATTAGGTATCAGTATTTTGTTTCTTGAAGGAAAATGGCGTTCTGAACAGGACTAGTGATTAATCACTAGCCCCACCCTATTGAGGCCAAATCCTGCTTTTTTATAGTGTTTTTAGGTAGTTTTATTTTTCTACCGTAAAATTTTCGTACAGTTTGCATTGTTTTCAATCTCTTATGTGGTTACTTTCTTTTGAGTTTTCTTAAGAGTTTATGCCTGTGACCCGTTCTACTAATCAAATTCAAGTGCAGATTGATCTTGAAATAGAAAGCACTTTACGCAGATTGAGAAAGGAAGCTCGCCTCAACACCATGGCTATTGCACGACAACAAACACTCAAGGAGCTTGCTGCTCCTAACGTGGAAAATCAACCATTGTGCATAAACATTGACAATAATGTAAATCTTGAGCTCAAATCTGGTTTTATACATTTGTTACCAACATTTAATGGTCTTGTAGGAGAAGGTCCTCATATTCTTCTCAAGGAGTTCCATATGGTTTGTGTTGGCATGAAACCAGATGGAGTTGATGAAGAACAAGTTAAGTTGAAAGCTTTCCCTTTCTCTTTGAAGGGGCAGCAAAGACATGACTTTTCTCTATTCGTCCAGAATCTATTGGAACTTGGAATGCTATGAAGAAGATTTTCTTGGAGAAATATTTTCCAGCATCTCGAGTTGCCAATATAAGAAAAGAAATATGTGGGATTCGACAATCTCATGGAGAACCACTTTCCGAGTATTGGGAAAGATTTGAGCAACTATGTATTCAATGCCCTCATCATCAAATACCCGATCAGCTGCTCATTCAATATTTCTATGAAGGATTGATGCCTACTGACCGTAGTATCATTGATGCTGCAAGTGGAGGCGCATTGGTGGATAAGACACCTGAGGTTGCACGCCAATTGATCTCAAACATGGCAGCCAACTCAAAACAGTTTGGCACTCGTGGAGACCTCTCCAACAATCGAGTAAATGAGGTAAGTATTTCTAACCTTGAAAATAAAGTTAATGATCTTACTTCTCTTGTGCGTTCTTTGGCTTGTGGAAATGTGTAGAAGGTGAGAGTTTGTAGCATATGCTCCTTACAAGGACATGCTTCGGATATGTACCCAACAACGCAAGAAGATTACATTGAACAAGCTCATGCAATTGATGGAGCATTCAACGGACATTTTTACATAGTGTTTTGCATATGTTTTGTGTATAAAATATCTTGATATTCTTTCTTTTATGTTTTGAAGGCAATTTTGGATGAAAAATGCAAAAAGGAGTAAATTGGAGGTAATTGGCAGATTTGACCTTCAGTCGATGTTTTGTGTAGAGCGTGAGTTCTAGAGATCGAAATGAAGTGATTCCAGTGACATTCAAAATCTAACATCCATACCTTTCTGGAAATGTAATGCAAGAAAAATAAAAAGAGAAAAATCATGGAAATCGCATCCTACAAAGTCAAATCTCGCATTCTACCAGTGTTGACCTTTGTCCATTACAACTTCAATATCTCGAGCTACAGACGTCCAATTAATGCAAACTCAATTGGAGTGGATTCATGTCTCAAAGACCTATAAACAAGCCAAATGAAAGCTCAAAAAGATGTCGTATTAAGGAGATATGAATTTTACAAGGGACAATTAAATTCTGCCAACTTAAGGAAGGACTATTTGGTAAAATAGACATTAGGGTTTCTAAGCATATATAAAGGATAAGAGGAGCAAGGAAGTGGCACAAAATCTTTATCCTTCAAACCCAAAATCATGTGTTCTTCCATCTTTTTATTTAGTTGTTCAATAAACATGCAAGGCTAGACTCTTTTTCTTGGTTGAAAGGACACAAACACCTTCGGATTTCAAGAACCGTGAGATTTATTCTTCCTTCTATTTTCAGTTTATGTTATGAATGAATATATTTGTTTTCCTATGCATATTTCCTATGATTGTTGTTGGTGATTGCTAGAGCGGACTCTAAGTTATTGTTGTGAACAATCTATTGCTAAGTTTAATATCAAAACTGGAGTTGTGATATATGAACTTGTGAAGCAACTAAGATTCATAATTGTGGTGGAACTACATTATTGAACTTAGGGAGAACATTTGAATAAATTAACACAAGTTGCGGACAACTTGTATGCTAATCTTGATGAAATTATCTAGTTCTTAAAGCTACCATTAAATTGAATCATTAGTGCGGACACTTTGATTGTTTGTTGGTCAGGATTAGTTATAGGGCGAATCCGTTAATTAATCACGTTAAGAAAAGATAAAATTTCAGAACATAAACTGCATTTTTTGTTTCAAGGATTGGTTCTAATTTCTGTAGGTGGATGTATGCTTGTGACCAAGGTTTGTTTTCTTGATAAGTTTCGGTTTTAATTGATTTTGTTGGCTAGTTTAATTGCTGCCATATTTTAGATAATCACAAACCAAACCCCCCAATCACATAACATACAACATACTATCTTGTATGTTTTAAGCTAGGGTAATTAATTTGTGCGACCGAGACATCGCAACATGGACCTTTCAAAATTACTGAAAAAATTAGAGAAGTTGCTTACTGATTGGATTTGCCGTTGGAATCCAAGATCCATCCCGTCTTTCATGTTTCTTGTTTGAAGGAGAAGTTGGGTAATAGCCACCAGCTTGTGCCGACACTGCCACCCACGGATAAAGGAGTAGTTCGGCCGGAGCCCCAGGAGATACTAAACAAGATGATGAAGAAGAAGGGGGGAAAGGCAAAGACTGAAGTTTTGGTAAAGTGGAGAGGCTTGGGAGATGAAGAGGTCACGTGGGTGGAATATACAGGATTAACAAATGAGTATCCTGACCTTGTGGGGAAGGTCATATGAAGGAGGGAGCATTGTCACGTGCCTGAGGAGTGGGAGCTGCCAGGTGGCCGAGACAGGTGGGGTGTGTCGTCCCATCAAACAATGAGTCAGGCGACTCACGTGCAGTCGAAGAGATGGCAACGGGCAGAAGGCAAGGGCACGTGGAAGGCTCTAGAAGACCAGTTGGGTAGTTTAGTTGGAAGTCTGATTTAATTAAATAAGTCACCCGGTCTAGTTAGCCGGTTCATTTTGTCCGAGTAAAGGAATAAGTCTTCAATTGGTTAGAGTCCAGTTAATAAGTAATTGCTTTACTTTCGGTTCTCTTAGCCAGTATCTTGGTGGGGATATTAAGTCAATAAACCAGATTAGCTGATTATTAGGATTGCATCGGGAGAAATTCTTGTAATTCATTAAGTTGTTGTGTCATCTATATTAAGCTGGGATTCAGTTTGATTAGGCATTGAACCATTTTTATGAATTAAAGTTCCTCAAAAATCTATTATTCTTGTTTTGTTCTTTAAATTACTTGGAACGTGACATAATAATATTAGATTTAAAAAAAATACCACCTTCAGTTGCCATGCTAAACGATGGAGGAGAAAGGATCGATAGTAGTTATCACGTATCCCATTCTTGCTCGCGAGTCAAGTTAGCGTATCAATTGGGCTTTAGTGTGTTGACTTATGATAACACAATCTTGTTTATTTGACTGGCTGACGAGGCAAAAAAGCGAATCATTTATTTTTGGAAAAATTATAAATCTCATATTATTTTATAGAATTATTGATATTAACCTTTCATAAATTATGTTTTTTATATTTATAGTATATATCCTTTAAAAATATTCTTCATTAGATCAATGTTCAATTAACAACTAAAGAGGGATATTTAGCTCAGGTAACATCTAACTTGTACCCTTAATTCGAAGCTTGTTTCCTTTCCTCATTACAACCATTTTGGTGTCATTTTTGAACTTCATAACTTGTCAAAAAGATTCATCTCATGTGATGCGAGAACCATTGTCGATCACCAGTCATGTGATTGTTGCAGCTGAATCAAGAAACCACATGGTTTCTTTAGGGTTGTTATGAAATTCTATTTGAGTCATCAATAACAATTTGTCTTCTTCATTTATCTTAGCATACTGAGCTCTATTTTCCCAACTTGAACATTCATATTGAAAATGTCTTAGCTTGTGACATTAGTGCTTTGTTAAATCTATGTCTGCCTCTACCATTTCCACGACCTCGAAATGTAATACGACCACTTCTTCTTCTTCCTCCTTCATAAGAAACATTCATAACTTTTTCATCATGTTGATAATGACGATTCATCCTTTGTTCATGAACAAGGAGGTTGCTATGAAGTTCATCTATGGGAAGTTGCCTCACATAATTAGACTCCTCTACTAAACATGCCCACATATTCAAATCTGGAAGTCATTGATCTAAATTTTTCTCAATGATCATGACTTGCTCCATCATCTCACAATAGTCAATGTCCGACCAAAGTACTCGTCCACTTTCTACCCTATCTTCATCTGTGTTAGAATTAATGAGATTTGCATTAAGGATAAGATGTTTTCTCTGTTTTTTGAATTTTAAGTTTGAATTTCAGCTTTACTGTTCATAACAGGTTTTTACGCAAAATCTATTTTTCTTCCAATAATCTCTCAGCATGTTGAGAGTTTTATGTTGTTTGGACTTTATCATGTAAGCCTATATTAAGGCACTTTCAATTTGAATAAGATTATGTGAATTCAGATTCCATTTTTTGAATCTGTCATTGTTTTCGAAATTGAGTGTGCCCAGATTTCAATTGCTACAGTAACTTTTTGAAGAACAGTTACTGTGCAGATTTCTTATTCTCAACAGTGGTATCAGAGCGACTGATCTTACGGGCTGAGGGAAAATTTATGAGTGAAACACGTGAGATTTTGAGTGTAAACACCTGGGGGGTTGAGAGAAACACCGAGAGATTAATTTTTCTAAGAAATCAATGGCATCATCTTCATCCTCTGGACACTCGCACTCATCGGTTCTAATTTTTGATGGTGAGCACTATCACATTTAGGCTGTCAAGATGAGGTTTTTTCTACGATTCCAAGGGCTATGGAACATTGTGGTGATGGATGCTGATCCAATTCCATTAAATGGGAATCCAACGATGACACAGATAAGGGCTCATGAAGAAGAAAAATTGAAGAAAGACAAGGCAATTACATGTCTTCATTCTGGAATTGCAGACCATATCTTTATGAAGATTATGAACCTGGAAACACCCAAGCAGATTGGGGACAAACTTCAACTTGAATTTGAAGATAGCAGTAGAGTAAAGGCTGTTAAACTCCTTGCCTTCAAAAGGGAATTCGAATTGTTGAAGATGAAGGATAATGAGTCTGTCAAAACTTATTCTGGGAAATTAATGAATATTGTGAACCAAATGAGACTCCTTGGGGAGCAATTTGAAGATCATAAGATAGTTGAAAAACTTATGATGTCAATTCCCCAGAAATTCGAAGCAAAAATTTCTGCCATAGAAGAGTCTTGTGATCTCAAAACTTTTACAATTTCAGAATTGATGAGCAAGCTTACAATCCAAGAACAGAGGGTTCAAATGAGGGATGATGAAGTTTCTGAAGGTGCTTTTCAAGCCTTTAGTAAGACACGCAGGACTGGAAATTTTCAAAAAAAAAGTACTTCAACAGTGGAAAGTCTGTTATTTTGTCCAAAAGTAAGGCCATTGTACCAGCAAATAAGCAAGTATTCTCACCATGTTTTTATTGTAAAAGAACAAACCATGCTAAGAAAGATTGTTGTTATAAAGGGAAGACACTTCACTATGATCATTGCAAAAGAAATGGTCACAGTGAGATGTATTGCAGATTAAAGAGGAGACAACCACAACCTGATATTCAGCAACATGCAAATGTTTCTGAAGAAGGCAAGGATGATGATGATGAGCACCTGTTTATGGCATCCCGTGCTGAACACATCTCCAGGAGAGACACTTGGTTGATTGATAGTGGCTGTACCAGCCACATGTCCAAGTTCCTGTCCATTTTCTCTTCTATCGACAGCTGAATCAAACCTAAGATTAAGCTAGGAAATGGTGACATTGTTGAGGCAAAGGGGAAAGGAACCGTGACAGTCAACACTAGCAAAGGTAAGAAGATTATTACAAATGTCTTTTACAGATGCTAAGAAATGGGTATGAAGTAGCTTTCAAGAACATATTTTGCTTTATTAGAGATTCAAATGACTTAGCCATATAAAAAATTGAAATGGTGGGAAATAGTTTCTATATGAAATTGGATGCTCTGGAAGGACATATTTTTAGTGCCAGAATTGATGATAGTATTGTTTGGCACAAGAGATTTGGTCACTATAATCTCAAATCTCTGAAATTGTTGCATGACAGTAATATGTTAGAAGGAATACCTGAAATCCATGCTAGTGATCAAGTGTGTGAAGGCTGTGAATTGGGGAAACAACACCGAAAACCATTTCCTCAAAATGCAATCCGCGAGGCAGTTTTGAAACTGGAATTGGTCCATTCTGACATTTGTGGACCAATGAGAACACCTTCTTTGAGTAACAATGTGTATTTCATGTTATTCATAGATGATTATAGCAGGATGAGTTGGGTTTATTTTTTGAAAGCAAAGCCACAAGCATTTTATGTGTTCAAAAGCTTCAAACAGTTGGTTGAAAGGCAAAGAGGCTGCAACATGAAGGTGTTAAGGACAGATAATGGTGGTGAATACACCTCAAAGGAGTTCAATCTTTATTGTCAATCAGCTGGTATTGTTCATCAGTTGACAGTCTCTTATTCTCCTCAGCAAAATGGAGTTTCGGAGAGGAAGAACAAAACAATAATGGAGATGGCCAGGTGTATGTTGTCTGAAAAAAATTTACCTAAATTCCTGTGGGCAGAGGCAGTAAACACATCCATTTATTTGCTCAACCGGCTGCCAACAAGTTCAGTTTATGGAAGAACACCTCTGGAAGCTTGGTCAGGAGTTAAACCATCAGTTAAACATCTCAAGGTGTTTGGATCCTTATGCTACTCTCATGTTCCTATTGTCAAGAGAGGCAAACTTGATGAAACTGCTGAACTTGGTATTTTTGTGGGATATGCTACTGATTCTAAGGGGTACAGAATTTTCAATCTAAAAGATGCAAAGATTCAGATCAGTAGAGATGTTGATTTTGATGAAGATGCTAGCTGGAATTGGTATTTAAAAGGTGTTGAATCCAGAAGTTCAAGGGTGCTAATTACAGCACCTGAAAAACCAGCTATTGAAGACACATTTGATGTGGATGCTACATCAGACTCGGCTGTACTTAAAATCAGGTCCTTGGCTGATGTGTATGAGAGGTGCAATCTAGTTCATGCTGAACCTATAAATTATAGTGATGCAGCAAGAATTCCAGATTGGATGGAGGCTATGAAGTCTGAAATTAAGTCCATTGAAAGGAATCAAACATGGACCTTGACAGAACTACCTCAAGACAAGAAGAAGATTGGTATGAAATGGGTTTTTCGTACTAAATTCAATTCTGATGGGTCAATCTTCAAGCACAAAGCTAGATTGGTGGTTAAGGGATTTTCACAAGTGGCTGGAATTGATTATGGTGATACATTTGCACCTATTGCAAGACATGACACCATTCAACTTCTTCTAGCTCTTGCAGGACAATTGGGCTGGGAAGTTTACCATTTAGATGTGAAATCAGCATTTCTAAATGGGATACTTCTTGAAGACATTTATGTATAGCAACCAGAAGGCTTTGAGATTCCTAGGAAAGAAGATCAAGTGTATAAGCTACACAAAGCTCTTTATGGCTTAAAACAAGCTCCAAGAGCTTGGTATAGCAGGATTGATTCACACTTGATCAAATTGGGTTTCAAAAGAAGTGAGAATGAGGCCACTTTATATTTGAAACAAGATGAAAATGGCTTGCAATTGGTAATTTCCCTCTATGTGGATGATATGCTAGTAACTGGAAGCAATACCAAGTTACTTGCTGAATTCAAAAGGGAAATGGAGAATGTGTTTGATATGTCTGATCTTGGTGTTATGAATTATTTCCTTGGGATGGAAATACACCAAAGCATTTCGGGAATATTTTTATCTCAAAAGAAGTATGTTGTGGATGTGTTAAAAAGGTTCAAACTTGAGTCATGCAAGGAGGTATCAACACCATTGACCTTGAATGAAATGGTTTCGAAAAATGATGGAGAGAAACTTGAAGATCCCTCTGCATATAGAAGTATAGTTGGCAGCTTGCTTTACTTGACAGCAACCAGGCCAAATTTGATGTTTCCTGCTGGTTTGCTATCAAGGTTTATGAGTTCACCTAGCAATGTGCATATGGGGATTGCTAAGAGGGTATTGAGATACATTAAAAGGACTAGTGATCTGGGCATTAGATACTCAAAGACAGGAGGAGTTGAATTAATTGGCTATGCAAATAGTGATTGGGCTGGAAGTGTGGACGATATGAAGAGCACTTCGGGTTACGTTTTTACTCTTGGTTCAGGTGCAATTTGTTGGAATGCAAAGAAACAAGAAGTTGTGGCACAATCAAATGCTGAAGCTGAGTATATCTCCATGGTAGCAGCTGCAAATCAAGCAAATTGGTTGAATAAATTGCTTGCTGATTTGGGACAAAAACAGACTTCACCAACCAAACTTTATTGTGATAACAAGTCTGCCGTTGCAATTGCTGAGAATCCAGTTCAGCATGGCAGAACAAAAGACATCAATGTTAAATTTCATTCTTTAAGGGAAGCCGAGAAGAACATGTTCATTAAGGTTCTTCATTGTTCAACAGATATCCAGTTAGCAGACTTGATGACTAAGGCACTTCCTGGACCAAGGCTGGAGTTTCTGAAGATGCAGCTCGGATTATTTAAAGCAAATCTCAAGGAGAAGTGTTAGAATTAATGAAATTTGTATTAAGGATAAGATGTTTTCTCTGTTTTTTGAATTTTAAGTTTGAATTTTAGCTTTACTGTTCATAACAGATTTTTACGCAAAATCTGTTTTTCTTCCAATAATCTCTCAGCATGTTGAGAGTTTTATGTTGTTTGGACTTTATCATGTAAGCCTATATTAAGGTACTTTCAATTTGAATAAGATTATGTGAATTCAGATTCCATTTTTTGAATCTGTCATTGTTTCGGAAATTGAGTGTGCCTAGATTTCAAACAGTTACTGTGCAGATTTCTTATTCTCAACAATCTGCAGCACCTCAAATTCCTTTCTTAAAGCTTGTGATTGAGCTCTTTTAACTCTTGTTGATCCTTGATATTTTTACCTCATAGAGTCCCATATGCTCTTAGCATTTCCTTTATCAAGGATAGTCTCCATGATAGTGAGATCAATGCTCTGAAACAATAGTTCTTCACCTTTAAATCTTTGATTTTGAGTTGTTTTTGTGCACCGGTTAACACAACTCTATCAAACCCAATACTCTTTTGAACAAAAAAAATACTCCATGCGCATGGCATAGTGGTCATATTGACCATCAAATTGAGGAATGGATGCTTGAACATATTTATCAGTGGCCATCGCAAACTTTCTGTTCCCATCACAGTTTGGTGTAATCCTCACTAGGTGTTTCTCTCTGTCTCTCGTTAGGAATTGCAATTCCAAAGAACTCTCAATCAGCCCCTATGTGTAAGCTGATACCAAATGTTGAATTTGTAAGCTCTTAACTGCACAATGAATGTTAAAAGCCGAAAGACTCACTTTATTGCAGTTGAAGAACCAAGGCTTTATGGCAGCCTTTACATAGCAGGAATACAAGAAAAAAAACATAACCACTAAAGACATGGTCAATTGGTTACATGGGAATCAAGTGTCCACAAAAATCAGGACATTATTAAATAAAAAACAGCAACAATTAAAAGACTAGTTCAAACTGAACTTAGTCAACAAAAGAACTCAGCAGAATCAACCATCTCCAGTGCTTTGTCAGAAATCATTGTTATTTAAGTTTTCACTGAATAGGGTTGTTTGTAGAATCTCGGATCCCCAATTTACCAAGTATTTCATTACAAATCTACAGAACATCATTCTGCAATTATTCATATCGTACAACTTCAGCGACAACCAATTTCAGTAATTGTTACCTCATTTACAGACAAAGTCCATCTTCTACGGCCAATGCTATAGCAGGATTATTATGAGATTTTCTAAACTGGAATGCAGGTTGTTTTGGACAAGGGATCTCTGTTTCACTGCTCAACATAAAAACAACTGCCAACATAGATGGTCTGTCCATGGCATCTTCTTGCACGCACAGGAGACCAATTCGTATGAATTTCAACGCTTCACGCGGACTATATAACTCATTCATTGATGGATCCACTATCTCCAATGCTTTGTCTTGTCTCCATAATTCCCACACCTGTGTTGTCCATATAAATCATTAGCATACAAGAAATCAGAGCAGACAATCTTTGAAATTCAGCCAAGAGCACAAAAAACTATCTCATAACTCACATATCCAGTCAAAGTCAAGGGAGGATTCTGTTGATAAAAACTATTGTTCTTCTTTCCACTCACAATCTCTAACAGCATGACCCCAAAACTGAAAACATCTGATTTTACGGAAAATTTTCCAAACACAACATATTCTGGCGACATATAGCCACTGCAGCAGAAAAACAGGAATCTCAAGTTTTAGTATTCCAGATAATCAGTGATAGCACTTTGTCGAACATACTTACTATGTTCCTACAACTCTCGTTGTCCTATCTTCAGTTTGGTTGCCTTCAAATATTTTTGCAATTCCGAAATCTGATATTTTCGGATTCATCTCTGCATCCAGTAGAATATTGCTACATTTTAAATCCCTGTGAATGATTCTCAACCTGGAGTCTTGGTGAAGATACAAAATCCCACGAGCTATTCCAACAATAATAACAAAACGTTTTGGCCAATCCAGCAACAATCTTCTTGTTTCATCTGTTAATAAAATTACTCTTCAGCCAGCTATAACTTGACAACTAGTGTAAAGCATGGCAATAAACACCGATAAAGACTTCCCGAAAAGAAACCAGTCCAGTCTTTTGTTGGGCAAGTATTCATAGATTAACATTTTTTCTTCATTCTGAACGCAATAACCTAGAAGTTTCACAAGATTTCTGTGTTGAAGCTTTGCAATTACCATAACTTCATTTTTAAATTCTTCTGTTCCTTGTCCTGAACTTCTAGATAATCTTTTTACTGCAACCTGCTGTCCATTAGCTAGCAGACCCTAAGATCATGTAACAAGGGCAAGCTAGATATTAAAATTATTCAAATTAGAGAAAAACGAATGTGTAGTCCTGAGAGGCCATCATTTTCTAGCTAGCTGCAATAAGAATCCCTACCTTGTAAACCGAGCCAAAACCACCTTGGCCGAGTTTGTTAGCTGGAGAGAAATTGTTGGTGACCTCCGTGATGGTGCTGAGCTTGAAATATTCCAATTCAATAGAATTGCTGTCAACCTGCTGCTCATTACCTAGTTATTTTTCCAATCAAAAAGTTAACTTCTCCCCACAACAAACGCAGAATAAATACAAGACATGGGAAGGGATATCAAATAGAGATTAGAGTGTCTTGTCGTACTTTTTTTTGCCTTCTTCTTGAGCCACAAATACGCAGATAGGGTAATGAGAAGCCAGAATGATGCAATTGATGGTACTAAAATTGCCTGCATCGGTTTTTCATGAGAAACATTCGACTCCCTTGTATTTTTAGCTGCATGAGACTGAAGAGAATAAAGATTAACAGCAGAGGAAACACAACCAATATCAATGGTTTCTTTCATGGAGTACGGAGCATGATAACTACAGCCTAGAGCTGTAGCAGAACATAGAAAAGCTCTTATAAATATAAATTTGCAATGAAAATTGTATGAAATTTGGAATGAAGAAAAGTACCTAATTCATATGCATCAACTCGAACATAAAGATCATAACCTGCACCCCTATCATATCTAATGTCTACTAATTCCTTGTACCATGTCAAACAAGCATCCCCTTTTCCGGGAATTCCAATGATTGAGTATGCAGAGCATGAACAATTCCTCTTGCATTCCAGCTCACAGGCTGCGCGACTATTCATCTTGTCCACCCAAGCTGCATTAGAAGTATCCGGAAGACAGTAACTCTCTATCTTCACAAACCCTTCTCCATGATCGCACACTGAAGACGTCTGCAGGCGCTTCCTGACACAACCACCAGATCCTTCTCTCGCAGACCATTGCTCTGGGTACTTGGGCTCGAACCCAGGTAAACAGTTGCATACAAATTCATTTAGATTGGCAGCTTCACACCTACTATAAGCACCACAATGTCCATAATAGTCGCACTGAAATTGAGGGGTCTTCCAGTAATCCGTCCACTGACCATCACTTTGGCGCCATGTTAACGCCTTTCCAAGTCCTGAATGATCCGCTATTATTCTTAGGAAATAAGAATCATCAGGAACTGTGTAGAGCAAGTACATTTCGTTCTGATCATTTACAAATGTGCTTTTGTATATGCCCATCTGACTTCTCCATGGCCAAGGGGAAGATCTCACAATTGGCTTTTTACCATTATAGAAAAAGAATTGTGGTGAGCCATTTGGGTTGATCCTAACTGAGAAGTCCCCAATCCCAGGGTCATCAGCTGATCTCCATGATGTTAGGAACCGATCAATTCCTAATTTTCGATCGAGCCCCAGTTTCATTCCAGGTAGCAGGGTGTTTGTAGGATGATCGAAGCTTTGCCATATAATACTTCCGCTTCTTTTCGTGACCATTATCAAATTTCCTGAATTCAAGAGTTGAGCTGAACAGGAATCATTTTCTTCCACAGAAACATTTGTAGACCACACTGGGAGCTTTTGGTCATCGTTACAATAGAGAACGAGGTTTCCATATTGGTTTATAAAGAGAAATCCAGAAGAACCAATGATTGGATCGTTCCTGTTGGCAACCCACACCACCGTTTTCTCTGGCAGTTTATGGTACCAAATTCCAAGATATCTATTGCTAGAACTACCTGGACTGAAAAATCCCAGTGCGAAATTATTTCCTTTGGAAATAAGAAGGTCACCTTCTTTAATGGCTTGGCTCGTCTTTATGGAGTCTTGGGATGTACTGCATGAGGATTGGAGCACTACAATAGAAAAAAGCAGGAGCAGTTTTTCAGCTTCCATGAAGGAGTAAACTGGGCCTTGGCTTGTGGAAAAGTGTTAAATTTTGCTCTGTGGAGAATTAGATAAGGTCTCCAGAGAAGTTATGTGATGAAAGTGGTTGTTCCACTTCGCTTATCGTGGAATCTCTTTCTCTCTGACGAATTCCTCTTTTCAACCTTCAAAATCTAGACAATGACTTGTTTTTGTTAAAATATCAACCTAGATTTTCTTGGAAACATCAAGGAGGTTGTAGACGCATACAAAAACAACGTAAAAAGGCAATAAACACGATGTAAGATAGAATTTAAATTTAAAATTTTATTTCTTAATATTCTTTAATCAAACCTAAATATTAAAGCTATTATAAAATGCTTATATATTAGGAAAAAATACCCTAAAAAATTAATTTTAATTTTATATAATAAAAACTCGGAAGTAAATAGAAAAAAAATATAAATCAACTTCAAAATACAGCGTTTCTCAAACAATAATTTACATGACTCGTTTGGAGGCCCGAATAAAATTAGATGACTTCAGAAATCAAAACCTGTACGGAACATGACATCTACAATCTCTTAGAAAATTTAAAATTTTTATTTATTATCACAAGGTCATGCATTTAATAAAAATCTCCTTCATCAATCTCTCCATGTTGAAAATAACTCATCTTCAAGTTCAAATTGTTTTTTTTATCACAAACTCATTTTCTTTCTTAGCTTAACGTATATAACAATTCTAAATATCAATTTTAGTTCTTATTCAACATATGTTATATTTATATAAACCTTGAACAATTGTATATTTGTAATAATAGTAAACTTATAATAGAAACAATTTGTAGATTATATAAAGAAAACTTACTTGTGAGATTCAGTTTCCTTGTTCCTAGATCAATTGCTTCAAGGACCACTTCGATTACTAGAACCAAAGAAATATTTCACAGCACGAACGTCTTTATAGATCTTAGCAAGTTTAATGTAGAGTATTGAGAGAAATAAGTATCTTTCAGTTATATGAAAAACTTATCATTTACCATGAGAGGGAAGTCCATATTTATATATAGAGAAGAGTGGTTACCTAGAGGTTACCAATAAGTAATACTCGTAGATAAATAGACCAGGTTTATCCCATGAAGGGCTAGATTTATCTAATATATTTTTTTCAAACCTGCACAGAAATTTGATACTTGTCGAACCAACTATGCGACCTGAGCACATAGAGAAAGGAGCTCCAATCTATATAAACCTAATATAGTCCATATAGGAGACATCTTATGATTAATTATTCCTTAGAGTGTACTCATAAACCCCAAGCACTTTTAGTTACACATTAATAAGTATAATTCAATCCCTCAAGAATTTCGTACTCAATCCATCATGACAATTACATTACACGTATTCTAAATCATAACAAATTTATTCAAATGATATGATCTCGACTGGGGAATACAAGTAACATGTGTAGAGCTAAAATTACTTTTTCTTTCGCTCTCATATCACTTAGATCTGAATTAACTCGCTTTCCTAAGAGTATTACTTCAAGTCAAATCATTCCTTGACCATGGGATATACTCCTAAAGTAGCAATCATTTATTCATCACCTTATGATATAGTTAAAAGTCACAAACTGTAAGATTTGAGATCTCACATAATAAAGAAGCAGGGATTCATTCTTTACTCCTGTAATGGTCGTCAGCACATGTAGTATGAAGTACATGTTATAGTGGAGCTTACTCTTTTCCTTTTTGAAGCACAAAGAGTATATGATATTGCTTTCCTTGTTAGAGGAAATACACTATATGAGTCATAGTCTTGTTGCCAAAAACAAAGACTTCAAATCAGAAATTCTCATTTGCTCATTGTCATTAATGAAAAATGAATAATTTCATACTCAACTTCAATCATAATAGACACATGAATGGTGGGAATTCATTTATGTTGATTTTTTTACTTAAGAACCTCATCTTGGTTTCGACCGAGACGACTTTTTAATAATCATTTTGAGTTAAAAATCGCTCTCACTACGCCCAAGTCACGTTTTGAGCATTAAAACTCAATTAGTCTCATCTCTACGCACCTTACAAATGCTAGAGGCGATTGCTCATGTGAGTGAGTCAATCTTAGTCTATCAACATACTTTAACAAATTGTACTATAAGATACTCAATATATCCATAAACAAATAATGAATAAAAATGATATCCAAATAATGTTTATTCATTACTTAATTACATTTTACACAGACCAAGGGATTTCACTTGTCTAATAAATACATCTCTTCCTATTGGTTTTGTGAGTGGATCTGCAACCATAGAATTTATAGAAATGTGTTTTAGGATCACATCATGGTCATTAATCGCTTCTTCAATGTAGTGATATCTCATCTTGATGTGTTTGGTCTTTCCATGGTATTTTGGATCTTTGGCCACAACTATTGAAACAGTGTTATCATAATAAATTATCACTGGATCTTATGTTGATTTGACAATTTTCAAATGATCTAAGAAATTTTTTAACCAAATAGCATCTTGTATTACTTAGCTTCCATGGTAGATAAGGTTATGCAAGATTATTTCTTGCTCCTCCATAGTATTGCACTATCATTAAGCAAGAAAACACATCCTGAAGTTGATTTAGATTGATCGACATCTCCTCCCTAATCAGCATCAGAGTAATTAATCAATCGTAAATCTTTCTTTCCTTCGTAACATAACATGTAATTTGAAGTTCCTTTTAGATATCGTAGAATCCTTTTGACTAGCATCCAATTATTCTGACTAGGATTTTATTGATATCGGCTAACCAATCCACAACATAACATATATCAAGACGTGTGCACATCATTGCATACATCAAACTACTAAAAACACTAACATAAGGTACTTTGGACATTTTCTCCTTTTCTTCTAGAGTCTTGGGACGCATATCACTACTTAGGCTTAAACTTTTATCAACAGGGGTGTCTATTGGTCTACTGTCTTACATGTGATAGCGCTCTACATCTTTTTGATATAAGCCTCACCCATGTCTTTCATGTCAAAGTTTGATGATAACCAACTTTTTGTAGTATCAATCATCTCTTTGTTGTTTCCAGCTATTAAAATGTCATCAACATATACGGACAATATTACAAAACTATTGTAAAAATGTTTTAAATACACACAATGATCTTCTTCCATCATTGCAAAACCATCCTTCAAGATAGCTTGATGAAACTTGATGTTCCATCGTCTAGAATCCTTTATTCTCGAATATAGATCTATTAAGCTTGCAAACTTTGTGCTCATGTCCTTGATTCTCGAATCCTAAAGGTTGATCCATATAGATCTCCTCATCTAGTTCTCCATTGAGAAACACATTTCTAACATCCATTTGGTATAACTCTAAATCCATATATGCGACTATAGCTAAAATAAGACGGACTGAAGTAATTCTCACAACTAGTGAAAATGTATCTTCATAATCAATTCCCTCTTCTTGGGTATAGCCTTTCGTTACTAGTCAAGCCTTTTAGCGTTCTATTGACCCATCCACCTTACGTTTAATTTTAAGAACCCATTTATTTCCAATGGATCTTCGTCCTAACAATTAATCAACCAAGTCCCAGACTTGATTAGTTTTCATCAACTCTATTTCTTCTTCCATACCTTGAGTCCATTCTTTGGCTTTGTGACTAGATAAAGTATCACTTAATGTTTGTTGCTCTTCATCATCTTGTAGAGTAATTATGAACGCTTCCCCTTCAATCTCAAATCGACGACGAGGAATTGGTTCACGAATGCTTCTACGAGGTTGCGATTGCTCATTATCTTGCTCCATGAGAGTAGGAATAGACAAAATATCACTCACTATTACTAGGAGGATTACTAGTTTCATTTAAATCCTTTGCTAGATGGCTTGTGTTGCCATGGTCTAGATTTAAGTTAACAATGCAAATTATGATTAAAAAAATTAAAATCAAACTTAAACTTAAACTGGTCAAACCGAACAGTTATTTTTTTCAGATTTTTTTTTAACTTTTTTTTTCTTAGCTCCAGTCCTTTCTTTTAAGCTATTGAATAGCTCATGGGAATTAAATCTACACTGAAGTGTCCACAAAATCAGGACATTATGAACTAAAAAACAGCAACAATTAAAAGACTAGTTCAAACTGACCTTAGTCAACAAACGAACTCAGCAGAATCAACCATCTCCAGCGCTTTCTCAGAAATCATTGTTATTTAACTTCTCACTTTTTACCAAAAAAAAAAACTTCTCACTGAATTGGGTTGTTTGTAGAATCTCGGATCCCCAATTTACCAAGTATTTCATTACAAATCTACAGAACATCATTCTGCAATTATTCATATCGTACAACTTCAGCGACAACCAATTTCAGTAATTGTTACCTCATTTACAGAACAAAGTCCATCTTCTATGTCCAATGCTATACCAGGATTATTATGAGATTCTCTAAACTGGAATGCAGGTTGTTTGGGAGAAGGGATCTCTGTTTCACTGCTCAACATAAAAACAACTGCCAACATAGATGGTCTGTCCATGGCATCTTCTTGCACGCACAGGAGACCAATACGTATGCATTTCAAAGATTCACGCCGACTATATAACTCATTCAGTGATGGATCCACTATCTCCAATGCTTTGTCTTGTCTCCATAATTCCCACACCTGTGTTGTCCATATAAATCATTAGCATACAAGAAATCAGAGCAGACAATCTTTAAAATTCAGCCAAGAGCACAAAAAACTATCTTAAAACTCACATATTCAATCAAAGTAAAGGGATGATTCTGTTGATAAAAACTATTGTTCTTCTTTCCACTCACAATCTCTAACAGCATGACCCCAAAACTGAAAACATCTGATTTTACAGAATTTTCCAAACACAACATATTCTGGCGACATATAGCCACTGCAGCAGAAAAACAGGAATCTCAAGTTTTAGTATTCCAGATGATCAGTGATAGCACTTTGTCACTCGGTCTTTGTTTTCTGCAAAGGTACTTACTATGTTCCTACAACTCTCCTTGTCCTATCTTCAGTTTGGCTGCCTTTAAATATTTTTTCCATTCCAAAATCTGATATTTTTGGATTCATCTCTGCATCCAGTAGAATATTGCTACATTTTAAATCCCTGTGAATGATTCTCAACCTGGAGTCTTGGTGAAGATACAAAATCCCACGAGCTATTCCAACAATAATACCAAAACGTTTTGGCCAATCCAGTAACAATCTTCTTGTTTCATCTGTTAATAAAATTACTCTTCAGCCAGCTATAACTTGACAACTAGTGTAAAGCAAGGCAATAAACACAGATAAAGACTTGCCGAAAAGAAACCAGTCCAGGCTTTTGTTGGGCAAGTATTCATAGATTAACATTTTTTCTTCATTCTGAATGCAATAACCTAGAAGTTTCACAAGATTTCTGTGTTGAAGCTTTGCAATTACCATAACTTCATTTTTAAATTCATCTGTTCCTTGTCCTGAACTTCTAGATAACCTTTTTACTGCAACCTGCTGTCCATTAGCTAGCAGGCCCTAGATCATGTAACAGGGGCAACCCCAGATATTAGAATTATTCAAATCAGAGGAAAACAATCTGTAGTATTGAGAGGCCATTTAGTTCTTAGCTAGATGCAATAAGAATGTCTACCTTATAAACCGTGCCAAAACCACCTTGGCCGAGTTTGTTAGCTGGAGAGAAGTTCGTGGTGGCCGCCGTGATGGTGCTGAGCTTGAAATATTCCAATTCAATAGAATTGCTGTCTAGCTGCTGCTCATTACCTGGTTATTTTTCCACTCATGAATCAAAATGTGAACTTCTCCCACAAGAAAAGCAGAATAGTATATCAAACAGATATTAGAGTGTCTTGTCGTACCTTTTTCTGCCCTCTTCTTGAGCCAAAAATACGCAGATAGGCTAATGAGAAGCCAGAAGAATGCAATTGATGGTACTAAAATTGCCAGCATTGTTTTTTCATGAGAAACATTTGACTTCCTTGTATTTTTAGCTGCATGAGAGTGAAAAGAATAAAGATTAACAGCAGAGGAAAAACTAGAATGGCCCCTTCGTCACCTAGCAAGTACCATTATCAATGGTTTCTTGATGTAGTACGGAGCATATTAACTACAGTCCAGAGCAGTGGCAAAACATAGAAAAGCTCTTATAAATGAAAATTTGTAATGAAAAAAGGTACCTAATTCATATGCATCAACACGAACATAAAGGTCATAACTTTCACTCCTTTCATATCTAATGTCTACTAATTCCTTGTACCATGTCAAACAAGCATCCCCTTTTCCGGGAATTCCAATGATTGAGTATGCAGAGCATGAACAGTTCCTCTTGCATTTCAGCTCACAGGCTGCGCGACTCTTGCTCATGTCCACCCAAGCTGCATTAGAAGTATCAGGAAGACTGTAATTCTCTATCTTCACAAACCCTTCACCATGATCGCACACCGAAGACGTCCGGAGGCGCTTCCTGACACAACCACCAGATCCATCTCTCGCAGACCATTGCTCTGGGTACTTGGGGTCGAAACCAGGTAAACAGGCACAGCCAAATGTATTATGATTGGTAAGTTCACACGTACTATCAGCACCACACAGTCCATAGTAGTCGCACTGAAACTGAGGGGTCTTCCAGTAATCCTTCCACTGACCATCACTTTGTCGCCATGTTAACGCCTTTACAAGTCCTGACTGATCTACTATTATTCTTAGGAGATAAGATTCATCAGTAACTGTGTACAGAAAGTACATTTCGTTTGGATAATTTACAAAAGTGCTTTTGTATAAGCCCATCTGACTTCTCCATGGCCAAGGGGGAGATCTAACAATTGGCTTTTTACCATTATAGAAAAAGAATTGTGGTGAGACTTTTGGGTTGATCCTAAGTGAAAAGTCCCCAATCCCAGGGTCATCAGCTGATCTCCATGATGTTAGGAGCCGATCAATTCCCAATTTGCGATCGAGCCCCAGTTTCATTCCAGGTAGCAGTGTGTTTGTAGGATGATCGAAGCTTTGCCATATAATACTTCTGTTTCTTTTCGTGACAATTATCAAATTTCCTGAATCCAGGAGTTGAGCTTCACAGGAATCATTTTCTTCCACTGAAACATGTGTAGACCACAGTGGGAGCTTTTGGTCATCGTTACCATAGAGAACGAGGTTTCCATATTGGTTTATAAAGAGAAATCCAGAAAAACCAACGATTGGATCGTTCCTGTTTGCAACCCACACCACCGTTTTTTCTGGCACTTTATGGTACCAAATCCCAAGATATCTATTGCTAGAACTACCTGGACTGAAAAATCCCAGTGCGAAATTATTTCCTTTGGAAATAAGAAGGTCACCTTCTTTAATGGCTTGGCTCGTCTTTATGGAGTCTTGGGATGTACAGCATGAGAATTGGAGAATTATAAGAGAAAAAAGCAGGAACAGTTTTTCAGCCTCCATGACGGAGTAAACTGGATCTTGGCTTGTGGAAAAGTGTTAAATTTTTCGCTTCGATCGGGAGAGGCATATTGTTTTGGGTCAAATCACACCAGAAGTCGTGCCTTATTTGCAAATCATATTATGCTGATGTCAGGGTTGGAAGCAAGGAGAGATAGTCAATGGCGCACAAAGATGTAGTCAAATAGTTAACCAAATCGATATATATATATATATATATATATATATGGAGAGAGTTTAAGTATATCAATAAATCATTTTATTTAATAGCTTAAATTATTAGATGATATACTATATTATAATTTTATATTATTTTCTTATGTGTCTTCTTAAATAAAAGCCTATTGAACTTGAAATTAATACAGTATTATACTATATTATACTTGATTTTTCATCAAATAGAATAAAGATGATAAGATTTGAACTCGTGACTCTCAGATCAATAAATTTTGACATTAGACCAAATAATTATCTAACCTAAAAATTTAAATTATTAGATAATATCATGTAATATAATTTTATATCCTAGCTGATCTTCCACTACTATAAAAAGATGAAATGTCGTGATCACCCACATGCATTCCAAATGCAAATTGCAAAGAACAGGGTTATGTATTTGCTTTTCGGATCCACTTCGCTTTACGTGGAATCTCTTTCTCTCGAACGTGTTCCTCTTTTCAACCTTCAAAATCTATACAATGACTTGTTTTTGTTAAAATATCAACCTAGATTTTCTTGGAAACTATAGTGTCCTCAAGTTTTGGAAATACCAAGGAGGTTGTAGACACGATATAAGATAGAATTTCAATTTCAATTTCAATTTCAATTTGTTACTTAATATTTTTTTTAATCAAAACTAAATATCAAAGCTATCATAAAATGCTTATATATTAGGAAACATACCTTAAAAAAACTAAGTTTACATCCACTATTAATGAGCCAAGCATCAGTTAAATCATTTGTTGAGAAACAAGTGACAGCAAATAATTGCTCCTCCTGTGTATCAACTTCATCTTCTAGGTAAGCTTGTTGAGATTTTGGGTCTGAATTTTTAAACTTGCAAACCTTTATAATGTGCCCTGATTACTTGTAATTTCCACAGATTACAATTTGGCCTCCACCAGCAATATTTTTCTAAATGTGTGTTTCTTTTGTAGTGAGTGCAAGGAGGGAACTTCCTTTGTCTTGAACCTTTACCGATGTTGCCCTTTCATTTTTGCCTTTAATATTTAGATTAAACAACTTCTTTCCTTTTCCAACTTGTTGTTTTTTAACATAAAAAGCTCATTCAGTCAATTTGTCTTGCCTAATTGTTCTTCGTTGCTCTTGTGCTTGAAAAGCACTCATTAGTTCACCTAATAAGATTTTACTGAGGTCCTTTGATTCTTCCAAAGAGGAGATTTTGAATTCAAACCTCAAAGGAAGAGTCAAAAGAATCTTCTCCACAATCCTGTTGTATTATCACACATCGGCGGGTGAGGGAGTGGTAGATGACCTTATTAAGAGTGTTGGTTGCTAACTTGTCATACGTGTTTTGGGGCGTCAGGCTTAGAAGTGGGCTCACGTCACCAGGAACAAGACCATGAGGGCGGTAAGGCCCAAAGCGGACAATATATGGCAGGTTGGGACGGGTTGTTACACCTGTTGTCAAGAAAGTCTTCTCCAAGTAATCTAATGATGTTGATAATTAGTGAAATTCGATTAGAATACTTGGAGATTGTTTCATCTTCTTGCATGTTTAGTGCCTCAAAATCTCTCTTCAAATTCAGAACTTACATTTGCCTTGTTCTGTCACTGCCTTGGTATTCTTTTTTAAGTTTGTTCCAATCCTCTTTAGCAAAATTGCATGTCATAATTCTGTAGAAAATGCTATTTGCCCTAGAATTCTGGATAATTGACTTTGCCTTAGTTTTCTTTGCCTTTTTCTCATTGCTGAATTTGATTTGAGCCATAATGGAATTTCTCAGTAAGGCAGATATTGGTTTATCTTTAGAAATAATTTCCCAAAGATCATAAGCTTCAAGAAAAGCTTGCATCTTCACTAACCAAATATGGTAGTTTTCACTAGAGAAGATAATGAGAGAGTTTAAAAGAATGTTGTTGGATGTCATTTTTCTGAGATTTGAAAAGTGTTTGTCCTGTAAGATCTAAGAGGGCTATAATACCACTGTTGAGATTTGTGTTGCTATGTCTTGTGCAGGTTAAGGGATGCACAATCAAGAACAACAATGTTGGGTATTGAAGAACACAAACTACACACCAGGTGTTTGATAAAATGTCTTAGTGTTTATTTCATTGATTGCATGTCTTTAAATACATGAAAAACTTAACAAACTTCTCTAGTTATCAGCCACTAACTGTAGTGTACAATGTGTTGCCACTAACTAAACAACAACCTCAGAAAAACAAGAAATTGACTTACAAAATCAAAACAGAAATGAAAGAAAAAAAAAAACATACAACACTTGATTGAAAAAGAATTAAACAAACTGAAACACTAGTTAAAATCCAATTGTCTAACAAGATGCCATGGACAGAACATCCATGTTAGCAATTGTTTTCATGTTGAATAGTAGCGAAACAACCATTTCTTCTGCGAAATAGATTGCTTTTACTTTCAGAGAACCTTGCAGTAGTCCTCATGAAGTAGTATCTTGTTGTTTAAATTTGACAGTGACTGGCAATGAAGGTTATTAGTTAAAGATGTGCATCTGCTTTTACGACTTTGAACTTGTAGATTCTTGAAGTAATGGGCTCTGCAAGATGCCACTAAATATTTGTAACAATGCAAGCTTCACTCCCTTCACTCGTGGAAGGACTAATTGAAAATTGTCAATGAATAAACAGTGATGCGCTTAAATCAACTTACTGCAATTGAAGAGAAAAAATACCCGATTAAACGTTAATGCAAACAAAATAGGAGTAAAGAACAGAGAAGATAAGAGGTTGACAGAGGATTCATGTAGTACGGAAGTATAGAGTCTAACATCCGGAGACAAAAACAGACCACTAACAAAAATCACAAACTGCAGAGACCCAATGAAGTCAACTCTGAGACCAAAATATTGAGGAGTTGTGGCCTCGTCAGAGATGAATCCAAGTGGATTTGTGTAATTGAATTTCATCAAAATGTTACATTTAATCCCCATTATTTTCAGCAGAAAAGGCTTGCATGCTTTCATCAAATAATGCATGTAATCATTATCAACTTTAAATAGCTTTCATTGAAATATAATCTTGTGACTCTGATATGGGTTCCAATCATAATAGGGTCTACAAATATCAGGAGGATGCATTATAAGAGTTTGGTTCCCTTCTTAAACACATCAAAGTTGTCTGAGGTTATTTTTATATGAAATTTCCATGTCTGATGCAAATCAGGAGGAAGATGCAGATCAAAGGGGAATTTCATTGCAGATCAAGAGGGAATCAACATGGATGTTGTGGATAATACAATAGAGCCAAATTTGGAAGGGAATCCGTAATCAACACAGCCTCGGAGCCTAGGAGATTCATCAAATCTGGAATTCTAAATTGCTCAAATCCCCTTGATTGTTCAGACCTGTTACTGCCATCATTTAATTGTTTAATTTCCTATTTTATTGGTTTCCTATTTAAGATAGAAGACATGTAAGAATTTAGACTATTTAAGGAGAAGATTGTAAGGAGACAGGACAGTTGATAATTTCCAATTGAATGAATTCATTTTTGAGTTTATTTCTGGTGTGATCCTAGTAATTGCAAAGTGATTTTGCAACGCTAAAACTTGACTTCTGTGAGACATTGAAGTTCCATAGTTTTGGCATCAAATTTGGTATCAAAGGTTCAATTTACTATGCAGTGGCACTTATTACACCATGGCAACCACCTAAAACATGAACAACCCACACCCAACCACTCACAACCCGCAACCAACCAACCAAAACCCAAGCAACCCACAACCAACAACACAAAACCCAAACAGCCCAGGACCTACCAGCTACAACCCGAAAAACCCGAACCCAAACAGCCCCAACACAAGCCACACAAACCAATCCAACTCTAGTTATCACAACACAAACATTCATCAACCAAATACCCGAGATACAGCACAACTCCAATTGCATATTCAAGTTGATCAAATCACCATAGTCATGGCGCAAATTATACGTCGATTGGATGTCATGGAAGAATGCGGGATTAGAGAGGGATATGGCCCTCCTATTCAGCAAAGGCGCGGAGCAGCATATATGGGAAGGCTGCAGGATGATGAAGATGAAGTGGTTTACCAGAACGAAGAGGGAAATCAGGAGTTTGAAGAGCATGAATTTCGAAATACACCTCAGGCAATCAGGAGGGAAATCAGGACCTCACAGAGAAGATATGACAACCATTGTGCAGATTACATCCCAGTCCATATAAAATTACATTTGGCATTGGTGAATGACGCCAATTCAATCCTTGTGAAGCGACGTTTCTTGATTACATTTTCATTGGGGAAAACTTATGTGGATGAAGCTTGGTGCGATGTGATTCCCATGACCATATGCCACATGTTATTGGGACGACCTTGGCTTTACAATCGAAACAGCCATCGAGCACTTGGCATTGAAGATGGAGAAACACCCAGTCCATATAAAATTACATTTGGCATTGGGTGAATGACGCCAATTCAATCCTTATGAAGCGGCGTTGCTTGATTACATTTTCATTGGGGAAAACTTATGTGGATGAAGCTTGGTGCGATGTGATTCCCATGACCATATGCCACATGTTATTGGGACGACCTTGGCTTTACAATCGAAACAGCCATCGAGCACTTGGCATTGAAGATGGAGAAACACCCAGTCCATATAAAATTACATTTGGCATTGGGTGAATGACGCCAATTCAATCCTTATGAAGCGGCGTTGCTTGATTACATTTTCATTGGGGAAAACTTATGTGGATGAAGCTTGGTGCGATGTGATTCCCATGACCATATGCCACATGTTATTGGGACGACCTTGGCTTTACGATTGAAGGGTGATCTATGATGGATATGCTAACACATATTCCTTCAATTTTAAGGGAAAGAAGTTTGTCCTAGATCCCTTACACATCACCGATTTTGAGACTAAACAGAAGGTTGCGCTAGTGTTGACAATGAGTCAATTTACCCAAGCTATGCAAGAAAATAAGATGGTGCTCATGTTAATTATACGAGAGACGAAGCAGGGTGACAGCAACTCACCAATGGAACTATCAGATTTATTGAATGAATTTCAGGACATCATGCCAGCCGAGATACCCAATCAATTCCCTCTAATAAGAGAAATTCAGCATGCTATCGATTTAATTTTGGGGTCTACTTTACCAAATGTTCCACAGTACCGAATGAGTCCCACAGAAAATGAGGAGCTCAGTCAACAGATTCAAGAGTTACTGGACAAAGGGTTCATCCGAGAAAGTTTCAGTCCTTGCGCAGTTCCTGTTTTGCTGATGCCAAAAAAAGAGGACAGCTGAAGAATGTGTGTGGACAGCCGCACAATCAACAAAATCACAGTGAAATACCAATTCCCCGTACCTCGTCTTGATGACATGTTGGATCTACTAAATGGCTCCTCCATTTTTACTAAGATCGATCTTCGGAGTGGATATCACCATGTTCGGATTCGGTTGGTCGATGAGTGGAAAACCGCGTTCAAATCAAAAGATGGTTTGTTTGAATGGTTAGTCATGCCTTTTGGACTAACTAACGCACCTAGCACCTTCATGCGTGTTATGACCCAAGTGCTCAAACCATTCTTGGGAAAATTCATCGTCATCTACTTTGACGATATCTTAATTTTCAGTCACAGCATGCAGGACCATCTTCATCACGTTGAGCAAGTCCTGACAGTATTGCGCACAAAGAAGTTGTTTATGAATAGAGAGAAGTGTTGATTCATGAAGGAAAGTGTCAATTTTTTGGGGTTTATTGTTTCCAGCCAAGGGGTCAAGGTTGACTCTTCCAAAATTCAGGTTGTTCAGTTGTGGCCTACAACTCAAAATTTTTCAGAAGTTAGGAGCTTTCATGGTTTGACCACTTTCTATCGACAATGCATTCGTAACTTCAGCACTATCATGGCCCCAATCACTGAGTGCCTCAAAACAAAAAAGTTTTTGTGGAGTGCCCCAGTTGACAAGGCTTTACGGGAGATCAAAAAGAGGATGGTACAGACGCTAGTACTCAAGTTACCAGACTTTTCTAAAGTCTTCAAAGTAGAGTGTGACGCGTCCTATGTAGGGATTGGAGGTGTTTTGAGCCAACAAGGTCATCCCATTGCCTTTTTCAGTGAGAAACTCATTGAAACCCGTAGACGATATTTGGCGTATGATATGGAGTTTTACGCTCTAATACAAACATTGAAGCATTGGAGGCCCTACTTGATCCATAGGGAATTTATCCTTTATACTGACCATGACTCTTTGAAGCACTTGCATTCACAGAACAAGATGAACGCACGGCATGCTCGTTGGATGGATTATAACCAACAATTCGACTTTGTCATTAAACACAAAGTAGGAGTGGAGAACAAAGTGGTTGATGCACTAAGCAGGAGACCTTACCTGCTGAATCTATCTTCAGTGAAAGTAATTGAATTTGAGTGTCTAAAAAATGATTATGCTATGGATGAGGATTTTGGCGAAATCTGGAATAGCCTATCAGCACAGGAACGATGTAAGCCCCGGGAAATAAATGTAAGTGTTAAATTAAAGAAATAAAATAAGTTGAGGGGAGAGGTAAATTGAAATAAATGTAAAGATTATGACTTATAATATAAGAAGAGAACATGTGGGGTAAAAAGTAGCATTTAAAGGAGATGGGGGCCTAAGTGCAATAAGAGAAATTGAGGAGTATAAATACCCCTTTTTTCTCTCATTTCCAGCAACAAGTGAGATGTGAGGGAGAAAGAGAAGGAGATTGTGATATTTTCTTGCTCAATTAAAAAAGAATTTTGAAATAAAAGTGAGATTAAGGGTTACTAAAAAGTATAAACATCAAAAACCCAAGGATTGAGAGCATTATTGGAAGGAGAAAGTGGAAGAAAAGAAGTGTTTGGCCAACACTTATAGGAAGAAAGAGAGGAGAGAACGATATTTTGATTTCACAAGCTATTAGGATCTTGAATCCCTCTTGGTATGGTGTTTCTTATATGCATTTAAAAGGTTCTTTACCTTATTACTTTATGATTAAATTGCATGACTTTTCTTTATGAATTTTGGGTTAGGGTTCTTGAATAAACAATTTGGGCGAAATGTGGAATTGTGTAAAATTGATGAATATGGCATGAAATAGGATGTGAATGTTGTGCAATGAATGGTTGAGCATGAAAAGAATGAGGGAAGTCTTGTTTTACAAAGCCAATTTTCGGCCAAATGCATGTGTTGTAGAAATTAACAACTTGACAGATTCATGTTGTGACTTTGAGAGAGAATTTGAGTGGTAAAACAAAGGAATTAGGGTTGGGTTCCTTCATAGGTGTTGTAGTTATGGATGTCTACTATCTAAGGAAACTTGTTCCACTTAATTTGGAATTTTATAACTCTAGTTAAGGGTCACCTAACGTGACTGTGCAGGGCAGATTCTGCAGAACAACATGTCTGTCACATTTGAGATGCATTTTGTAAATTTTGGGGACAGAAATGGGTTCTATTTCCTTCATAAGGGTTGTAGCCCTATATGTTAGCTTTCTAACAAGATACATTTTGTACAAAACGGAGTTCTACAACTCTAGTTATGGGGAAAAATCTGGGCAGAGATAGAAATCCGATCCTTGCTGAAAGCTTTGAGAAAAAGGGGGGGAAAGAGGGGGAGGTCGTGAAACAATGAAGTGAGATGCATTAAAGGAAAAGAAACAAGTTGTATTTTAAAATGGGTGATTATAATGATATTTTTTATTGACAAAAGTTATAAGAGAATAACAAATGAAAAGGCATATTGAATTGTTTCGATGTGGTTATTACGAAGAGTATCGGTGGTTGGAAATGATTTATGAGAATTTCCTAAAATTGCAGGAGGGAACGAAAGTGTAGTGCAGCAGCAACAACAAGGGACTACGAGCAGAACATCCACAGCAGGTAGGTGATTCATGCCTATGTTTCTAATTTAGTTTTCATAGTAGAAATGTGTGATTTATGTTTAAATTTTGGCTGAAAGTTTTAAAAGATATGACGTATCAATAAGAATATTTAAGGCTGGTGTATCATGAAAGTTTGGAAATGTCATGAACAAAACTTGGCGGTGGCTAACATACATTCAGTGTATGTTAGGATCCCGGTTAAGGGGATCATCATGAAAAACTGTCATACATTCAGTGTATGCCAGGATCCCGGGTAAAGGGATCGATATAAAAGGCTAACATACATTCGGTGTATGTTAGGATCCCGGTTAAGGGGATCATCATGAAAAAAACTGTCATACATTCAATGTATGCCAGGATCCCAGGTAAAGGGATCAATATAAAAGGCTAACATACATTCAGTGTATGTTAGGATCCTAGTTAAGGGGATCATCATGAATAACTATCATACATTCAGTGTATGCCAGGATCCCGGGTAAAGGGATCGGTATAAAAAAAGCTAACATACATTCAGTGTATGTTAGGATCCTGGTTAAGGGGATCATCATGAATAACTATCATACATTCAGTGTATGTTAGGATCCCGGATAAGGGGATCATCATGAAAAACTGTCATACATTCAGTGTATGCCAGGATCCCAAGTAAAGGGATCGGTATAAAATGGCTAACATACATTTAGTGTATGTTAGGATCCCAGATAAAGGGAAAATAGTTTGATTTTCGAATAGTTATGTTGATTATTTCAACTATATGTGACGGCATATCATGGGTTTAAAATCTTTAATATGATTTCTTCAAAAATTTCTTTACGAGATTATCTTGTATTTCTATTTCAGGTCCATCATCTTCACGTCAGGAGTAAAGATGTTGTTTCTTAGTTTCTTTTGTATCCATTAGTAAATTGTATAAAGTAAATATGGCAAACTGATATGTATGTTCACCCTTTTGAAGAAAAATATTGGAATGCAAGAACATCAACTTGTTTGTCATATTTTATTAAACAATAACTGGATTTATATCAACTCTAGTGTAAATGGTTGAATGATGTTAAATGTCTAGTTTACTAAATAATGGTTGCGATGAGGATGATGTTTAAGGTTTTGTAGACCCAAGATGAATGGGTCAAGATTGAATTAAGGGGTATGTTATTACCCATCTGTTACTTTTTGAATCTGTTACTGTTTTGATATCCGTTACTGTTTTGGGTTATTGTTTCGGTATCCGTTACTGTTTTGGAATCCGTTATTGTTTCGGTATCCGTTACAGTTTTGGGATTCGTTATTGTTTGAATCTATTATTGTTTCGGGATCTGTTACTATTTTGAGACCTGTTACTGTATAGGGTCATGTTACTATTTGCTTGTGATTGAGAAGAAAAAAATTCTTGGTCATTCCCAAGAGTACGGGGTGTTACAAACGACAACCTCAAGGCAATTATATGCTGCGTGAAGGGTTCTTATTTTTCAAATCACGTCTATGTGTTCCGCGCGAATCTTTCCATGAGTTTTTAATTTTAGAACTCCATCGTGGTGGCTTAGCTGGTTATTTCGGCTATGACAGGACCTATGTTATAGTGGCTAATTGGTTCTATTGGGCAAAATTGCGGAGAGATATTCACACCATGGTGGATAGGTGCAGGAATTGTCAAATAAATAAAGGCACAAAACATCAAGCAGGACTCTATACTCCACTACCCATTCTAGACGTTGGCAGCATGTGAGCATAGACTTTGTCCTGGACTACCAAGAACCTAAAGGCAACACAATTCCATCATGGTAGTAGTGGATCAATTTTCAAAAATGACCCATTTCATTCCCTGTCACAAGAAGTTGATGCATCTAAGGTGGTAGCCTTGTTCATTCAAGAAGTTGTCCGCTTGCACGATATCCCAACTTCCATAGTCTCGGATAGAGATGTGAAATTCGTAAGTTATTTTTGGAAGACACTTTGGGCGAAGATGGGAACAAAACTGATATTCTCCAGTGCCTTTCACCCCCAGACAGATGGCCAAACTGAAGTGACGAACCGGAGTCTCGGCAATTTACTACACTGCCTTGTGGAGGATCATGCTACAAGCTAGGACATGGTAATTTCTCATGCTAAATTTTCTTTTAATAATTCCGTGAACAGGTCAACAGGTTGCACTCCCTTTGAAATTGTCTACGGCTCTTGCCCAAGCACTCCTGTAGACATCAACTCATTGCCATTGCCACCACGACCAAGTGAAGCTATATTGGATTTCTCCAGTTAAATGAAACAGTCCTTGAAGAATGCAAACGAAGACTGACGATCAGCGCCAACTCCTACGCAGCAACAGCCAATTCTCATCGGAGGGATCGTCAATTCAACAAAGGGGATATGGTTCTGGTTCGCTTAAAACCATAGCGCTTTCCTCTAGGAAGCTTCACCAAGTTACATGCCCGTCGAGCAGGTCACTTTAAGGTTATTAAGAAGATGGGCAGAAATGCATATGTCATTGAGTTACAACCTGATTTTATGATCAGTCCTTTGTTCAACATTGAAGACCTTACTGCTTTCAAAGGTGAATTCCCGAGCCCCACAAATCCAGAAGCACCACCAGTCATTTCCTTGCCAGAATAAACAGCACCGCATGATGAAATTACTTCAATTATTGATCATCAATTTGTTTCCACTCGACGAGGGGGATATTACAAGTTCCTAGTCCAATGGAAAAATCGTCCGAATTCAGAATCTGTTTGGTTACAAGCATCAGAGCTGAACCACCTACATGCACAACTATTCACTGCCTATCGTCAGCATAACTTGTCGGAGTCAAGTTCTTCAGGAGGGGCGACAATTGATGCAAATCAAGAGGAAGATGCAAATCAAGGGGAATGTCAATGAATACAAATCAAGTAGCCGTTGCAAAACAAGAGGGAATCAACATGGATGTTGTGGATAATGCAATAGAGCCAAATTTGGAAGGGAATCCGTAATCAACACAGCCTCGGAGCTTGGGAGATTCATCAAATTTGGAATTTTAAATTGCTCAAATCCCCTTGATTGTTCAGACCTGTTACTGCCATCATTTAATTATTTAATTTCCTATTTTATTTCTTTCCTATTTAAGATTGAAGACATGTAAGAATTTAGACTATTTAAGAAGAAGATTGTAAAGAGATAGGACAGTTGATAATTTCCAATTGAATAAATTTGTTTTTGAGTTTATTTTTGGTGTGATTCCAGTAATTGCAAACTGATTTTGCAACGCTAGAACTTGGCTTCTGTGAGAAATTGAAGTTCCATAGTTTTGGCACCAATGTCAGAGTGATACAGATGACTTATGAGCTAGCACATTTGTTTAAATAGTAGTCTTGAGTGGCTATTAAGGGTTAGTCAAGAATTTGAACTTTCAAAGCAATGTCTGTTTTTATATTATTTATATTCATAAATATAAACTAGAGTTCCCTTTCAGCACATGAGTAGGAACAAGTTGTTGTTGCTCCCAGCCGCAAGCCTGGACTGATAATAGGGGATAATTGTTTTTCCTATATCACACTTTATTAGAATTAGTGCTTGTTAGCAAAGTTTGTTCTAGGAAATTTGTCAGATTCAAGTCCTATAATCTTTTATATAAAAATTGATATTGAAAGACAGAGTGATTGACAGAAAAACAAAATGTTTGAATGTAAAGAAAAACTAAAGAAAAATTTTGTGTATTCTCACTACTATTACATTGTTCATATATATAGGGGAATAATACGAAAATAACAACTAACAAATTAGCCAACTAATTGGATTAACAACTAACTAATTCCTCTAACAACTTTATTTAACAAACTTCTTCTGTTATGGCTGCATGCTGGGAATGACTGGGAATGCAGACTTGAGTTTCTTCTGGTTGTATCTGCATACTCTACAATCCTTCAATTTCATGAGCTTCAATACTCCCCCTCAAGATGAGGCTTCGAACAACAAGAAGAATAAATGTTGTGCAGACTCATCTTGGAAATTAAAAAAGAGAACAAAGAGAAACCCAAAGCTTTTGTAAACACATCAGCTAGTTGGTGTTTGGAAGAAACATGAAATTTGCGCAGAATCCCTAACTAGATCTTCTCTCGAACTATATGGCAGTCAATTTCTATGTGCTTCGTACGTTCATGATAAACTAGATTAGCAGCTATGTGAAGGGCAGCTTGGCTATCATAGTAAAGAAGAGTTGTTTGAGGAGAGACCTGAAGATCATGAAGGAGGGTTCGCATCCACACAACCTCACAGCAAGTAGAGGCCATGGCTCGGTACTCAGCCTCAACAGAAGACATGGAAACAATGGTTTGTTTCTTTGATTTCGAAGAAATCAAAGTATGATCAAGAAAAACACAAAAACCAATAACTGATCTTCCGGAATCCACGCAGCTTGCCCAGTCAGAGTCACAGAAGGCCTTCAATTGAAGATTGCAGATGACTGGGAAGAACAAACCCTTGGCTGGAGAGGCTTTGATGTAACGAAGCACTTAAGTAGCAGCATTAACATGAGGGACACGAGGTTTATCCATAAATGTAATCAGCATTTGAACAACAAAGGCTATGTCAGGCCTAGTGATTGTAAGGTAAAGTAGTCGACCAATGAGTCTTCTGTAAAGAGTAGGTTCTGCTAACAATTCACCTGAGTCCTTTGAAAGTTTCAAATTTGATTCCATGGGAAAGTTTACTGGTTTGGAAGCTAGCATGCCAGAGTCTTCAAGCACTTCCAAAGTATATTTACATTGACAAACCGAGATCCCAAGCTCACTGTGAGCTATTTCTAAGTTGAGAAAGAACTTCAACTGGCCTAGATCTTTTAGCTTAAAACAATCATTAAGCATTTGAGTAAAAATTGAAACTACAGCAGAACCATTGCTAGCAACAACTACATCATCAACATAAACCAATAAAGCAATGAATGATCCCTTCAAATTTTGTGTGAACAAAGTATAATTAGCCTTTGACTGCACAAAACCAAAATCAATAAGAGCAGTAGAGAATTTGGCAAACCACTTTCTAGAGGCTTGTTTAAGCCCATAAATGGACTTGTGAAGCTTGCAAACCTTGGACTCCCCCTGCTTAGTGAACCCAGGAGGTAATGACATATAAACTTCTTCATCTAATTGGCCATGAAGGAATGCATTATTTACATCCAACTAATGAAGATTCCATTTCTTGGCTGCTGCAACAGCTAAGAGAGTTCAAACAGTAGTTAACTTTGCCACAGGAGAGAAAGTCTCATAATAATCCAAACCCTCACATTGATTATATCTCTTGGCCACTAATCGAGCTTTATACCTCTCTAAGGTTCCATCTGATTTCAATTTCACCTTGTAGACCCATTTGCATCCAATAACATGATGGGATTTAGGGTGATCAACAATAGTCCATGTGTCATTAAGTTCAAGAGTTGCAATCTCATTATCCATAGCCTCACGCCATTCTTTATGGTTGACAGCTTGAGCATATGAAGTTGGCTCAAGAAGAGTGGAAATAGATAAACTAAAGGATTTGTGAGAAAGAGAAAGATTATCATATGAAAGTACTGAGGAGATGGAGAATGGGATACCTGAAGTTGTAGACAAAGGTGAGGGATTGGAAGCATGAGAAGCTGCAAGGTGACAATGATAATCATGTAGGTATCTAGGTGTATGTTTGATCCTAGAAGATTTTCTAAGGGGTTGAGAAAAATTTGTAGGTTGTGGGACTAAATCAGATGTTGATTGCGGGTCTAAAACAGGTGTGGAATCAGACTGTGAAGGAGAAAAGGAGTGTGAGGGAACTGTGGACAGATCAGATGATGTATTAAGTGGGGAAAGAGAATCATGTGAACTAGGAAAGGAAGTGTTTGTAGAACTAAAGGGGACATAATCTGGGGAAGGGGGATCAAATGCAGAATGGATTGACTCAAGTATGGGAATTAGCAGAGGCAAAACAGGTTTTGTGTTTGAAGATGTTTTGTTGAGTGTAAAGGGAAATATTTTTTCATGAAATATCACATTTCTCGAAAAAAAAACACTTTGAAGATCTAGATCATAGAGCTTATATCCTTTCATACCATAGGGATAACCAAGAAAAATGCAAGGTTTAGCTCTAATATCAAACTTGTGTCTATTTCGAAGGAGAGTGTTGGCATAGCATAGACATCCAAAAACTCTTAGATAGGAATATATGGGAATGGACTTGAACAGTAGTTCATAAGGGGATTTCTTATGCAGTGTAGGAGTAGGAATCCTATTGATCAAATGCACAGCAGCAAGTACACAATCACCCTAGAATTGTAATGGCAAATGTGATTGAAAGATAAGGGATCTAGCCACATTTAGGATATGTTGGTGTTTACGTTCAACTATGGAATTTTGCTGAGGTGTTTCAACACAACTCAATTGATGAACAATGCCTTTGGATGCATAAAAGTCATGCATGTTGAACTCAACACCATTATCTGATCTTAATGTCTTAATTTTGGCTTGAAACTGTGTTTCAACTAGATTGAAGAAAGCTTGAATATGAGGTCTGGTTTGGGACTTACTTTCTAAAAGATGAATCCAAGTAAATATAGTATGATCAATCCATAATTGTTAGAAAATAAGATGAACCACTAAGAGACTTAGTAGAAAAAGGACCCCAAATGTCACAATGGATCAATTCAAAGGGTTGTGCATACATGGTAGTGTTGTGTGGAATTGACAGTCGATGTTGCTTGGCTAAAGGATAAATATTGCAAGGTTTATTTGATTCATGTATAGCATGAGAAATTACATGAGAAAGAATTTTGAAAGGTAAATCTGCAAGGTGTCCCAATCGGTAATGCCACAAACTATTGTTGGCAAAGTTTACACAGAATTTATCATTTTGCATGAATGTTGCAGAATGAACAGAAACAAAAATCTTAGGTATGACAGACATTGGTTTATATAGTAAATGATATAGACCATCAACTTCTTCACCCATACCAATCGTTTTCCAGCTTGGAAGGTGTTGTATGAAACAAAAATTGGAAAAGAAGATAACACAACATTGTAAATTCTTAATCAACTTGCTAACAGATATCAAGTTAAAGGAAAAAGATGGAATGCAAAGCACATTGGTCAGAACAAGGAATTTTGTGATCTTAATTGTGCCAACATGAGTAACTGATGCAAATTGACCATTCGGTAGTCTAACTGACTTAGAAACAACAGCAGTGATGCTTGAAAACAATGACTGTGAACAGATCATATAATTTGTTGCACCAATGTCGATGATCCAGGTATTTGAATGAAATTGATGATGAGGTAAGGATAGGCAAGATGAGAAAACAGAATGTGTGAAGTCTATGATTGGAGACTGAGATGTATTCAAAAATTTAGCTGTGTCTGTGATATTTTCACCTTGGAATGAAGACACTTGATTGGCATACGATTCTTGTTCTGAGGTAAATGGTATGTCAAGGAGTTGTTGACATTGTTCATAGGTAATGGACAATTGAGGAGCAGAAACTTGATGAGCATTGGGTGAGACTTGATGAGCATTGGGTGAGGCATTCTTTCCTCTGTTGAATTTGTAGCCAGGTGGAAAACCATGAACTCTATAACATTTCTCCACAGTGTAACCAGAAACTCCACAATGTGAACATGTCAGTCGATCTTTTCGAAACTGAAAAGATTTGTTAGCAGCAGCAAACCGAGATGAAGGAATAGCTCTTGTAACCAGTGCAGTAGTGTTTTGATTAAAAGAGAGGCTCGATGAAGAGATCAATCGCTGCCTTTCTTCCTGAATGACAAGTGAGAAAACCTTGTTAATTGAAGGTAGAGGATCAATTAACAGAATTTGACCTCGAATGTGAGAATAGCTTTCATTCAATCCCATCAGGAATCTGTAAACATTTTGTTGATGATGATAAGAGAGTATGGTCTTCAAAGCTCCACATGTGCAGTTAGGAATCGGTTGATGACTTGCCAATTCATCCCATAGCCCTTTAATGGAGATGAAATACGAACTGACAGAACTGTTTTCCTGAGTCAAGGATGAAATTGATTTCTGCAGTTAAAAAATCTGTGGCCCGTTATGTTGAGAAAATTTGTCTTGGAGATCATTTCATATCTCAGAGGCATCATCAATATAGATTATGCTGTTAGCAATCTCTCTAGACACATAATTAATGAGCCATGAAAGCACCATATTATTGCAGCGGGTCCATGCTAATCCTTGAGAATCAAAAAGATTAGCTGGCTTAGGTAATGCTCCATTGACAAAACTGAGCTTGTTCTTAGCTATCAATGCCATCATCATTGCTCTCTTCCATGAGTTATAATTCTCTCCATTGAGTGTTTTTGAAACAATCATGGTTGACTGTCACCATAATGAAGAAAGAAAGGATTCGAAGAACCAATTTATGATAAATGACTAATGCTTTCAGTCATTGTTTGAGAAGAACTGATTATTGAGAAGATGAATTGATTATAGTAACTTAAGTAAATTGCTCTAATACCATATTGAAAGACATAGTGATTGACAGAAAAACAAAATGCTTGAATGTAAAGAAAAACTGAAGATGAAATGTTGAAGATGAATATGTGTATCTTCAATTGATATGTGAAAATTTTGTGTATTCTCACTGCTATTACATTGTTCATATATATAGGGGAATAATATGAAAATAACAACTAACAAATTAGCCAACTAATTGGATTAACAACTAACTAATTCCTCTAACAACTTTATTTAAAAAACTTCTTCTGTTATGGCTGCATGCTGGAAATGACTGGGAATGCAGACTTGAGTTTCTTCTGGTTGTATCTGCATACTCTGCAATCCTTCAATTTCATGAGCTTCAATAATTGATCTTATATTTCGGGGATTTAAATCATCATCCGAAGTTTATTTGAAAATTGATCCTACATCTATAGACTTCAAACCATCACCATAAGTTTCTTCGAAAGATTATCCTATATTGGTGGAGTTCAGGCCATCAGACAACCACCTTCCACATATAAGAAAGAAAAATCATAGTTACCCCCCACTTATTTTTCTCCCCATCAATACTGAATGTTCATCTTCCCCCTAGTGTCCAGAGGCCAAACCACCATCACATTGGCAGGTAACCGTAACACTTTACCGGCTCATATATTTCTGCCATTTCACTTGGATCAAATACTTCCTTTTCATTTGTTGGCTTTTGTTTCTAGTTTTTTGAGCTTCAGTTTATTATTGAATTTTGTTCGCTGGTTGTGTTGCAAGCCCTTTATTTTTTTGGATTAGTTTTTGAGTCATTACTTATGAAGAAAGTATTTCTCTGTTTGTTATCTCAAGTTTTATTCCTGTTTAAAGTGCCAGATTTTCTGTTTATGATGATTATAGTGCATGTTTTTAGAGGGCATAGTTTGTTTTAGTCGATGTGTGTGATTCTCTGCCACTATGTTGATAGACATGATCAGTTTGTGCTTGTCTTAAAGTTGTTTCTGAACAGTGAGGTTTCTCGTTTTTATTTTGTGATTTCTTTCTGTCTAAGTAGCTTCTTGATGTATATTCATTCCTCCATGAGAGAGTGTCTACTTACACCTGTGGAATGCTTCTTGGTACCTGCAATATCAAAACAATCGATCATCTGATCAAATTGGCTTTTGTTTAGTTAAGCATATTATGATTATATGATTATCAACAAATTAGTATAATGTGACTATACCATGCTGCAAATATTGTGGAATTATTATGATTATATGCTGAGAAGCACTTGTTTGTTGTCAAAATTGGTTACATCATGGATCAATCCCGATCGACATTACAACCTTGATGAATGATTATGAAAAATATGAAAATCTCGAATCAAGTTATTTTTCTTATATATTTGTATTTTTATTTTATTAAATAATAATCTTATTTGCAATCTAGCATTTCTATTATTTTTTTTTGTTGATTTTGGTGGAAAGTTAAATCTAGCAACGGATGATAATTAGTTCAAAACCGGCTGTAATTCTTGAAGTTTTTTATGTTAATGTTGTTTGTTGTTTATTTTGAAGCTCTTTGAAGGCATTTTCTATAATTTAAATTTGTTAACTTGTGTAGTTTTAATCATTTCTCCTCATGCTAAATTAAACAAAACAAAAGTATTAGAAAGGCTAAAAAAAACCTTGATAAACACTATATTACCAATTTAATACATTAATATTTGTATTTGTTGCAAAAAAACATTAAAAATACTTTGGGTTCTTGTACAAAAATAGTTTTTCTTTATATTAATTGTAGGCCCATCAGAAAATTTATTAGAAAGCTCAACAAAAGGCCCACCAAAAGGCCCATCAGATGGCCCAAAAACCAAATTCGGTTTTATGATTTTTTTAACCAAAAAAACCGGACCGAACCGAACCGAAAGTGGTCGGTTTTGAATGGTTTCGGTTCGGTTTCGGTTTGAATTTAAAAAAAAAACAGTTTGGTTACTTTTTTGACAAAAAACCGGACCGAACCGAAAATGCTCACCCCTACACTTGCTAAAAAAATTTTTTTAGTGAATTTAAATAATTTAAAACTTTAGTTCAGAAACAAAATGACAGTCATTCAGAGCGCTTAAAAATTCATAGATGTTGGAAACATAATTCTCAAACAATCTAATATTGAAAGATAAAATTTAAAAGAACTAATATAAAAAAAAAGACTCAGAGTAAAATTCCAAATATTGAAGGGTAAAATTAAAAAAAAATAAAAACTATTCAACCATGTTAATCTACAAAATTCATGACATGGTCATAAGAGTGAGATAATTTTATAGAAAATAAAATAATAATTAAAAAATATTGTTCCATTTCTTTGTGAAGAGGAGAATTTATTATTACTAAAAAATAATTTTTTTTATTATTATTATATAAAGAAATGATTTTTAAAAGAGCAGGTGATTCAAGGCTTAAGAAGGGGAGGGTAGCCTCCAGTTGTATGGTTTAAACAAATTGATTTTTTTTAATTTAAATTAAATATTTTTTGTTTTTTTATCAAAAATAATTTTAAGAAAATAAAAGGTATTATTTTAACGCGTTACTGAAAAAAATTTATTTTCAAAAACAATCTCAATCAAGGTTGTTAATATTGTTCCGATCGCCATTTTAGATTTTTTATTGGAACAGAAAGTGTCGGAGCGTTTCGGGGTTGTACTACTTATATATAATTAATTTTATATATTTGAAAAAAATTAAAATATTAATTTAACAAATATAATTAAAATTCTAGAATCCTCCAAAGAAATGATTGGTTTTTACTGCTAAACCACAAGTTTAAGGCAAAGAGGATTAATTTAAATCCTCATTTTGTAGCTAGTGTTTTGCAAAATAAAAATAAAATAAAATAAAAGAACCCACCTAATAAGGATGATCATAATTCAAAAAAAAAAATGATAGCCCAAGAGATGAAAGCTCATTCTACTTCAGCTCTTTTCCTTTTACAATCAATATCCTAACAGAGTTTAAAAAAATAAGCGAATGACACACTTGATATTGTCCCAGTTGAAGATGTCCGGGAAGCTTTGGGTCTGGAGATTTGGGAAAGGGTTTTTGGTGAGAGGAAAGAAAGGGAGAATCTTCGAGTATATAAACTATAAAGGAGGGAGAACTAGAGAAGAGAAAGAAGTGGAGTCCACAGGGATTAGGGATTGTTGAGGGTTAGGGATTGATAATTTCATATTTGAGGCTTTGAGCTCATGGTTTGGGGTGCCGATGTGTGTTGTTAAGAGTTAAGATATAGTGGCAATGCTACGATATCGTTTTGATTTTGAGCTGGAATGGCAGGTGCTGAATTATCTCTGCTGGAATTTAGTAGATATTTTCAGAACAGATCGAAATTAAAAACGAGATAAAAATAATATCATTTTATCTCGGTTTTTTTAATGATACAGAACGTTTTGACCATTATGACGGGAACGTAATGGAATTAACAAGCATGATCTTAACATCATTAACAAAATGTCACTTATTTTTATAATTATTGGGTACTGACTAAGAGGGTGTTTAAAAGTGGAGATTTTGAAGAAAAAAATAGGTATTTTTAGATCATTTCAATATTCTGACTCAAAAAAATTAAAAAAAAATATTATTTTAATATATTTCAAAATAAAACATATTTCAAGAAAAACCAAAATCTGGCCAGAATATCAAAATAAAACATTACAGTTGGATTTGCATGAAAAAAATGATAGATTTTTAAAATAAAAAATATGTATTTTAAAATAAAAGATTCCAAACACGACTACCGGCTGCTGCATGATGCTCACTTCAAAGCTGCTTTATGTGAGCATTATTTTAATATATTTGGGGTGTAAATGCTTGGTCAAACCACTTCTTTCCAAGCAAACCCCTGACCACTTGCATGCTATTATTTTGGTCATCATCATTTTCCCTTGGAAGTTGGGGTTTTAAATTCACTTGCGAGTAGCCTCCCTCCATGTGTGAAAGGTCACATCCACTCGACGCCTGCCAAGTAGCGTGGCCTTACAAGTGCAAGTCTCTATTGGTGGCCAGGTCGCTGGTACCGTGTCCCTCTCCGCAGTGGATAAAAAGTGAGCTCCTGATTTTGATGAAGCTTCACTCGCTCGCTTCATGTGTTGTGTTATGAAATGCGTGTGCTTGAAGGACAGTACAGAACAGGCTTCTCTGCCAACGAGGACATTGGTTCTATATGAACCTGTATCATTGCTACTCGCATATCTATGCGCGTGCTGAAGCCGTGATTACTATCCATTATCCATTGACAGAATATCTTGAAATATTCAAACTGCCTGCTCTCCTTTTCTGGTGACCACCTTTAATTAAATTGTTTTTTAATATGTTTGCTATTACCAAAGAAAATATGTGTATTAAATTATCTTAGACAAATTAGGAGAGTAAATAATTAAATTATTTTTTAATTCTTGTTTTATTGTTTTTTTTTATTAAAATTTGAACTCCATTTTTCTTTAAAAAAAAGAGTAAAATATATTTTTGTTTTTAGATCTCTCTTTTAATAAAATTTGAATGGTATACAATATATCTTTTAATTTGGTGTTTTTTTATGACTAGATATTCAGAACAATTTATGCACACCACAACTAAATTTCTAGGCCACTAAATATCATGTTCATGAACAGATAAAACATCACATAAATAACAAATATATATCGTAGGGGTTAAATGGAGAAAGACAAACCATCTCTCACCACCGTGTAAAGACCTTATGGGCTAATTTGGTGTTTTTATATTGACGCGTGGGATTGTTTTAGCAAGCCATGCAAATGCGAGTGAATTGAACAAATTCCATAATATAAAAGTTATATCATCTTTGGAGTTCCGGTCACGTGCAGCCTTGGATTCTTCCCAGTGTTTTTCACCCCGTCGCCATCGATCTCCCATGTGATCCCAGTACAGAAAAGGCATCATTCTCTAACTTAATATCAAAACTGCCATTCACGGCAAGGAAAACGGCTAAGAATTTGTTGTGGAGGGTAGAGAAGAGAAGGGGCATCCCTGTCACGGAGATGTTGATACTCCCAACATGTTGATTCCATCCATTGATTTCTTTCCCTCTATATTCGTGAACTGGCCACGTTCATGCACTTCCATCATGTTTAGCCGTTGAAGAAGAAGATCAAGAAGAAGAAATAGCGAGAAACCTTAATATTTTTTTAAAAAAATTGTCAATGCATCCAGTTTATATGTATTTTAATGAATTCTTGAATTTATTAAATATCCTGTAAGTTCAATAAATAAGATATAACAGGGTTGATAGACTTGCATGGTAAAGCTTGAACCCTGCCACTTTTTCTTCTTCTCGTGGGTGCTTGTGCAATTTAAAAAATATTTTTTTTATTTTAAATTATTATTTTTTGTATTTCTAAATATTTTGATGTGATGATATTAAAAATAATTTTAAAAAAATGAAATAAAAATTATTTTAATATATCCTTAAAAACACCTTCAAAGTACGTTACGAAACATGTCGGCCAATATATCAAGACTTGAATAAGATATAACAGGGTTGATAGACTTTCATGTTAAAGCTTGAACCCTAACCAAGAGCACTTTTTCTTCTCG